>JAGFNQ010004770.1:0-210426 GCA_024364735.1 Boesenbergia rotunda | reverse complement strand
AAGTTCAATGCCACTCCCACTGTTTTCTTGTAAAAGAAATTCTTTTTCCAGAAATACAGCATGCCTTGAAACAAACACCTTTTGTTCCAAGGGATGATAGTTTTGGTAACCCTTCATTTCCTTAGGGTATCCAATAAATAGACATTTATCAGACTTAGCATCCAATTTGTCTGATACAGTCCGCTTCACATAAGCAGGACAACCCCATATCTTAAGGTGAGTTAAGTGAGGTTTCTTACTATTCCATGTCTCATATGGAGTAGTAGAGACTACCTTGGTCGGGACTCTGTTTAGCAAGTAAACAGCTGTCTTAAGTGCATAGCCCCAAAAGGATTTTGGAAGAGTTGCATGATTCATCATCGACCTAACCATGTCCATTAAGGTTCGGTTACGCCTCTCAGATACACCATTATGCTGTGGTGTATATGGCAGAGTCCATTGGGACAATATCCATTGTCCCTAAGATAATCTTGAAACTCTTGACTCAAGTATTCACCACCCCGATCGGATCGAAGTATCTTAATACTTTTGCCAAGCTGTTTCTCTACTTCATTTCTGAATCTTTGAATTTCTCAAAGCTTCAGATTTGTGTTTCATCAAGAACACATACCCGAATCGTGAGTGATCATCGATAAAGGTGATGAAGTAGCTATAGCCTCCTTGTGCAAGAGTTGACATTGGTCCACATACATCAGTATGTATTAGACCAAGCAATTCTCCCACTGGATTACCTTTTCCAGAAAAGGGTAATTTGGCATCTTGCCTTTTAAGCATGATTCGCATGTATCAAATGAACCGGGTTCAAATGATTCCAAAATTCCACATCGGTGTAATTCGGTCATGCGTTTCTTACTTACATGGCCAAGACGGCAATGCCAAGTATAGGAGTCTATTCGATTATCTATTCGAGCACGTTTGTTGCTAACTTCGATATTGAAAACGTCATTGGATAAATCTAACGTGTAGATACCATTGCACAAAGTTCCATTCCCATAAAGAACGTCATTTAAAGTTATGTAACAACAATTGTTACTAAAAGTTAAATGTAACCCTTTTCATTCAACATGAAATAGATACAATGTTCTTTATTAACGAAGGAACAAAATAACAATTATCCAATTCTAAGACACGTCCAGTGGGGAGCTTTAGCAAATATGTTCCGATGGCAACAGCAGCAATCTTTGCTCCATTTCCAACTCGCAAATTTGCTTCTCCTTTGACGAGTCTTCTTCTATTCCTTAGCCCCTGTATGTCATTACATATATGTGAGCTACACCCAGTATCAAGTACCCAGGTATTTGAGGAAATAGAGTGACATTCAATAACGAAGATACCTGAAGAGGATGGGGCATCGGATGCCTTATTCTTCAAGGACTCAAGATAAACCTTGCAGTTTCTTCGCCAGTGACCCTCCTTGCCACAATGATGACAAGTTCCTTTTGGTTTCTTTTCAGTCTTTTTGGCATTTTTCTTCTTCCCTTTATTCTGTTCTTTGGCCTTCCTCTTAGAACCTTTCTTCGAGGAACCAACTAACAGTACCGTCTTTTGATCCGGCTTTACAAAAGGCTCCACAGTCTTCAGCAGGTTGAGCAACTCAGGAATGGTAGTCTCTAGTTTGTTCATCCGATAATTCATCACAAATTGTGAATAACTTTTGGGCAAACAACTCAGAATTAAGTCAATACTTAGTTCATGATCCATTGCAAAACCGAGTGTGCTCAGTCGCTCAATGTACCCCAACATCTTTAACACAAACTGCGAGGCAGAAGTGCCTTCCTGCATCTTAGTGGTGAAGAGGAGTATGGAGACTTCGAACCTTTCGGATCTCGCCTGCTCTTCAAATAACTCATGAAGATGGAAGATGATGGTATAAGCATCCATATGCTCATGCTGCTTTTGCAGCTCAGGTATCATAGAGGCTAGCATGATGCAACTCGCAAGTTCAGAATCGGTCATTAGCAGGTCTGGAGTTGCACCTTCTGGAGGATGGTTGGGAAGTTGATCTTCAAGGACATATGCAAGCTTCTCTGCCTTGAGGACTATCCTCAGGTTTCGAAGCCAGTCCATGAAGTTTGGCCTAGTCAGTTTATTGGTGTCCAAAATGGAACGCAAGTTTAGAGAAGACATGATCGAGTGATTAACCTAGAAATACAAATTGAGCTTATGTGAGAAGAATGATAAAGAATGTATCAATATACATTAATTAAAAATCCTATTTATTTTTCAAATTGAATAACCCTTTTTATCAATTCGGGAGATTGTAGGAACATCTCCAAATAGGTTGATATCCAACCATAGATAAGAACAACCATGGCTGTGGCCATCAAGTTATTCTTAGCTATGAAGGTAGGTAATTATATCGATTACATATCACATATATGTAACTATCACTTTATGCTATCAACTAATTGAATGTTTGCATAAATCATTGGGTTGTTAACTCATTAACAAGTATGCGACATTATACATAGCACCCAACTGCACCTCTCTTTGCATCGACCTTGGCTGTGGCACAACAAATCGATGCTCCAAGCTTAAGGCTGACCCATTAATCAAGAAATAGTTTTAATATGGTTGGAGCTCATTCAACCGTTTAGTCAGGCTTGGATGTGTCCAACAACCAAAACTAAGGATTGACCTCTAACTCCAACTATATTATTCATAAACTAATTCCATGGATTGAACATGTTGAGGTTCAAGCCGGGCATGGATGTGTCCATCAACCCAAACGAGAAACAAAACTCCGATTCTAACCATATTAATGGAACGTGTTGGCCTTAATATTTTGTAAGGGGTTTTGGGTCTCATCCTTTCTTTTCTAAGTACATTCATGACATATAATTATGTCATGACTAACGATTTCCTTAATAAAGTATGTATGTGACTTAATTTATCAAGTCCCATGAATTGAATTAGGAACCAGATTTCCTAATTCTAATTTCATACTTTATTAAAGGAATTGTTTTGGGAAACAATTTCCTAAATTGTCATAATCAATTTCGGAAATAATATGTTTAAGACTTTGATTTCTCTAAATCAAATCTTATTAAATTAAGAGACAATTCACTTAATTTAACCACATATTATTTTCATGAAAATCTCATTTAAGAAACTCTATAGGAAACCATTTTCCTAATTAATTTTGGAGACAACAATATGTAAGAGCATCACCTCTTAAATCATATTTTATTCATGGATTTAATTAATTACAACAAATCGTTTTCTAAGGGTGGCTCCCCGAGGCTCAGATACCCAAAGAAAAGTAATTTGTCGTAAATCCAATTTGGTCCGCTTCGGAAGCGTAACCAAATTAAACATGACAATTTCATTTAAAATTGGGAAATTAAATTACAACAACTAACTTTAAATTGGACGGCTCCCCGAGGCTCAATCCAAAATAAAGAATTTTGTTGTCAATTTAAAACCCAATTCAAATTTAATTGTCAATTAATTGTCTATAAATTTGTCTAGACTTTCTTGAAAGAAAGTGCCCAAAATTGCGAGATTTCATAATAGGTTTTCAGAATAATTGTAAGTTTCTGGTACAAAGAAAACTTACATATTTCCAAAATTGAAAAATTTCTAAGATAAAAAATTTCCAAAATTGGAAAGTTTCCAAAGATGGGAAGTTTTCACAATTATCATAAAATTTCAGAAACTAGGATATTTCAAACGTTTACGAAATTTCATAAGGATTTCCAAACTTTGAAATTCCCAAATCTAAAATTTATAATAATTGGAAAATTTCCATAATTGAAAATTTTTCCAAAATTGAGATTATGACAAAGTTTTCCACAAAACAATTATATGATTATGTCGAACACTAACCGGCTCTGATACCACTGTTCGGACCGGGTGCATGTTGACAAGGATACGGGTTCGTAAAATTTTAAATTTTTTCGTGCAGCGGAAGAATTAGCATAAAATAATTTCTCAAATTATTTTAACCACGTATCTAGCATGCAACCTTATGATGTGTGGACATGATCATAAATTAAAACTTTGCGGAAAAGTAAACTAATTTACTTTGTACCTCGCGTAACTCGAAGAAAGGGACGAGATCCAACCGTACCGTCCCTTGGAAGCTCCGCCTCTATTCGCGTCCACGCCGAGTTCTCTTCGGGATGACTTCGCAAAACCACGAGTTTTGTGTCGACGAGAACTACTAGATTCTCCAAAGACACAACTATAATATCAAGATAGAAGAAAGGAAACTAACCACCAAGTAACGGAATCAAAATTCCGGGAAAGGAAGGAAGGAGTCGCGATCCGCTTCTTCTTCTTCTTCGGCACGAACTTGGTGGAGGAAACTCACGGGCACCCTAGGTGCTTGCGCCGGCCCTAGGGGAGGAGAGAGAGCCGGCCCTAGGGGAGGAGAGAGAGCCGACCCTAGAGAGAGAAAGGGCGCCGGCCCTAGAGAGAGAGAGAGTTAGAGAGAGAGAGGGAGAGAGTTAATCTCTTGATCAATCTATTAAGGAAATCAAGCCTAGCCTTGGTTCCTTTATATAGTAGCCTCTCCCTTGCCAAGTCTCCCCTTTAACGGAAATTTTCATAAGAAATTTATCTTATAAATTTTCTTTATGAATTATTCCGTTTAAACCAAGTTTTATTATAACTAATTTTATAATAAAACAAATACATCTCTCCTTTTATTATGGAATAAATTTTACAAGAAATTTATAAATTTTCTTATTATGGAAAAATCAATTCATAATTGATTTTATAAAATTAAAATAAACCATTCCATGGATCATTTTAATTTCCATAAAAAAGAATAAATTTCTATAAATTTTTTTATACAAATTTATTTATCCATAATTTATAAAACAAATCACACTTGATTTATTTTATAAAATAAACAAAATAAATTGGTTCTCTCTTTTATTGTGGCCGGCCAAACCAAAGAGGGTGGGCACCCACTTTGGCCAGCCACTTCAAGCCCAATCCCTCGCGAATTAAACTCATTTAATTCGCCCGATAAGCCTTCAAAAGACTTAGCCATTTTAAGCTTCCATTGCGCCTCTGATTAATTCAGATTCGACTTATTTCTCTTGATTGAAAAATCTAATTTTCAACTCGTTTTAAATCCCTCGGATTACTCGTAGTGCGTGTGACTAAATAGGCTTTCGATTTATGTTGGCCGTCTATAATCAACTAATTTTAGAACGATCATGAGTGGCACCTAGTAGTACATCATGACCCCCAATTAATCGAAAGATCAACGGTTGACCTCAGAAATATTTCTGAAATTCTTCAGCAGCTCTAATGAAACGTGCCCCATTCCCTTCACCATCTTATACCCACTTGGTTCAGGACACGGTCTATGTGTGTCAATCCCCACTAGGCTGACTACGTCACACCTAGCCCAAGTAGTGTCTTTCTCGTCCTTTGGATTTCTAATTACTCTCATGTATTTAAGAGACTCATACTCTAAACATGACATGCTCTGGCCAGAGGCTTTGAGTAACAATCCGACGATAGGCCTAGGTATACATCTCCTCGCAAGGAGTGGTGAATCCTTTGTAGGCTGTTCAAACATCTTCGGGCACTTCGGCTTATACCCAATCATCCTGGGTCCACACCTCCTTGGAGATGCTTGCTTAAGATGTTAAAGTATAAGTCTCCATGACCAAGATGACTTGAACACCGCAAGTCAAAGGAACATCGCACTTAAGCTGCAGTAAGAACTTAATTGACATATCTTTATGTAGATTACCATATGAAGTTTTACGGCTAGTCACTCCAATGAACTAGTTCCCTTAACTAGCATCCATGTTTATCTCCGGACATCCCAATGTCACCAGCCAGTGAGAATCAGCTGATTAGAAAATAACCCATGCTAGTCTCAACAGAATTGATAGTGTCTGTATTTATCAATTCATCGACTAGGGATATTTTCAATACTTCACAATTGCACATGTAGAGATAATCACTAGTTGTGATCTCATCACAAATTCTCTTATGCTGTGAATTGTATTGCGGACATTCAGTAGATGAGTTTAAGATCCCAATCAAATACACAAATATGTATACTCAAATAGTGAATTATCATTTATTAAAATAAATATTTACAATCATAAGGCGATTGCCTTAGGACACTTGTCTCATATCACTAACAGACTGGTCCAGAGCTGACTGCCTTCTGTGAGTTTTATCAAGGGCAGTCGATTGGTCCACTCACACACCTAAGGTTTCCCTTCCCGAGTACACTTCTCTCAACACTCGAACCCTAGGATTTCCCGAGTACAATCACTCAGCACTCGTACCCTCATGACTTAGCTGACTATTCACCAGCAGCCTCGACTATTGTCTTCGTGCCCTCTTCATCTTCGGCTCCCGTCCCTCGGATGCACACAAGCCTCCAGCTTGTCTCCATGTCATCCTTCACCCATGCCTCGAAGTCTGCGCCCCTCAGCTCATCATCCCTGTTATCCATGATCCCTCGGGTGCACACAAGCCTCCAACTTGTCTCCATGCCACCCTTCACCGTACCGAAGCCGTCCAGCCAAGTCAATATGTGTAACCTGCACATCCTACACACTCACATACACATATTAGAACACAAGGAAAAATCTAACTTAAACCCTTTGCCCAAACATCAAAACACAAGGTCACTCCGGACTTAGATTGCCTCAACAATCTCCCCCTTTTTGATGTTTGACAATATGTTTAAGTTAGAAAAAACAAATAGCAATAACAATGCTAAACAAACAACTTGACTTACGTTGTCAAGGCTCCACCTTGGGCTTACACCGCCAATGCATATGCAAATGCGAACAATCATGGATCCTATCCCAAGGCATCCCCACACCTAACCCTCCAAGTTAGGACTTTTTCACCAAAATGGGCTTTTTAAAACTTCTCCAAAGCTCCCCCTACATTGGACTTACAAAGATTTTTTAAGAACCCCTCTAAGGTTCCCCTTACGCCAAGAATGGAGCAACCATGCTCCTCCTTTTTCTAAGCTCCCCCTAAACCTAGGGTTTCTTGCAAAGGCGTGTTTGGTTTCCCAAATTAAACCCAATACTTCTCCCCCTTTGCCTAACATCAAAAAGACCCCAACAATATCTCAATCATTGGTTCTTTTAATCCCTAATGATCCTAAACACAATGTACTAGCCCCCCATACACTTGTTTTACATCACTTGGACCACTTCCCAGCTGTTGATACAAAACTCAGCCCTGACCAATCGACTGCCCCCCAGGGCAGTCGATTGATACTCTAAAAATCAGGATTTCAGCTTTTCTGGCCAAATTCAAAAATGCGCCAGAAATTTCATAAATCTCCAAAAATTTCTAAATTTTGTGGAGACATTTGTGGTAACCATACCTACTTGGGAAAAATACATTCCAAAATGTATCTATCATCATTCCTAAGTTTGACACAAAACCTAAAATTTCAATAAAAAATAAGGCAAACAAGATGCAACCTCCCCTTAACCTATGTCTTCTCCTAATTTTCAATTTACCAAGGTTAAGTTCTACCCAACTTAACACCATAATATCAAGTTAAGTTCTTCCCAACTTAACATCATCCATTCTTTTGTCAAGTTAATCCTAACTTAACAACCCAAGTTTTCTATCCTAGAACCCTCTAGAAACTCCTAGAAAACCTGGAAAAGTCTAAAAATTTACAAGCACATTTGTTAGGATATACCCTATCCTAGAAACATATGGTTTTATGAAGATTATCAAATGTGCTTGACATTTGGTACAATCTCTAATTTTCTCAAAAATAATCATTTCGTATCAACTTTGAAATATATCTATAATTCCATGTGTTTGCTAAGGCTTACCATTATAATTTGACACATAGAATTGTCTTCAACTTTCCCTTTTTTTTATCTCTTAATCCTAGATACATATGAGAAACTTATCAATCTTTTCATTCAATATCATCCATTGGATTTTAAGCACTCATTAATTCTCTTTGAATTCCATGATATCCATATAGACTCATTTCATATAATTACCATTAAAACATGAGACAAACCTTTATTCAAAGAGTACAAACAAGGATTTTAATTTTAAGGTCATATCCTATCATTCAATATACCTTTTCTCTTCATACCTATGGATCAGTCGACTGCCCCCAGGGCAGTCGACTGCCAAAACAAACAGAATGTTTTCTGGGTAAGATCAGTCGACTGCCCCCAGGGCAGTCGATTGATACATGAATTTCAGGTTTTCAACATAATTTCAGAAATGTCTAATTAATTCCACAATCTCCAAAAAATCTGAAATTTCGTGGAGAGATTTGTGGATCCTATGTCTACTTGGGAAAAATATATTTTCAAATAAATCTACTCTGGATCCCAAAATTGTCACGAAACTCAACTTCTCCTAAATTGTATCATTTAAGCTTCTCTAAAAGTCCTAATTTTGACTTCTCCTCAATGTATCTTCTTATACTTGATCATAATTCATTTCTATCACTGAATTATATGGTATTCACACATTAAACCTTAATTTCTATCAATTATAATCGTATTTTCACATTTTTCTTCATAATTCTCCTTTTAATGTGTCAATTCCCTAGGATTAAGACTCACCTTAATCTTCCAAATCCCTTTTTGGCACATTTCCTAGTTCACCTAGACTTCCTAGAGAAACATCTCTTGAGATCCATTTACCGTGGACCCCAAAGGCTCCTAGAGCTCCCCCTTGAGCTCTTAGCCCTAACCACCTCCCTAGGTGACTCAATCCACACTAGACCACACCGGTGTGCCACCGGTGATTCTTAGCCTACAAAATTGACCTTCTTAATCTTAGACACCTTGTCATTGGTTAAGTCATTTTTTACCTTCAAATGGCATCCCCTTGCCATTTTTAGACTTCTCCTTTTTGCCATAATGATATGCTATCTTAGCATACTTCCTTCCATTGGCATTGGAGACCTTAGACCGGTACCCCAACCCCGATCTATCATAGTTGGGTTTTAGACTACCCAACACCAAATTTAAACTCTTAGATCTAACCTTGAATCTTTCTAGGGTCTTTTCCAACCCATCAAGCTTTTCCCTTAAGGCTTGATTTTCCTTTTCTAAATTTCTAACCCTAGAATCCACATGTCCACCTTGGACATTTCTAGACCTACCCATCTTCCTAGGCATATGTCTTCCCTTCTTGGGATTTATGCCTTGATCCTTAGGTACAAAGATCTTGGGTTTATTATGATGCATGGTTCTCCTAGGGTTTTGATCTACCTTGTTAACCCTATTCCTATCATGATATTTAAATCCAAAATTATGTGCAATCAAGCATTTTTCATTAATTCTAGCATGCATGGATGAATAATTGACACTATTTTTAATATGCATGGAGGAACTTAAATTTGAATTACATTTTAACTTAGTGTTAGGAATTACCTCTCTCACCCTTGAAGTTCTCCCTTGATGTGATCTTTGCTTCTTCCTTTCCTCCTTCTCCCATCTTCTTATTGTTTCATTTTCTTTAGTTCTCCTTTCCTAGGATATTTTGTGTGATAATGCCCTAGTTCTCCACATGTAAATCATCTAATTTTCTTCTTTTTAGCTTGGGCTTCTTCATTCCTACACCCCATGTTAGATTTAAAAGGACTTGAAATGAGTTTAGGATTTATCTCCTTTTTCTTATCATTTGGACACTTGTCCTTGTAATGCCCCTTTCATTGCACCTAAAGCAAATGATATGCTCTTTTGATTAGGCTTTGGTAGAGGTTCAATCTTTTTCTTGCTCTTGTATTGATGAGGGTCCCTCCTCCCCTTTAATTTTTGAATTTGACACCTCCTCTTCTTCTCTTGATGAGGTGGTGACCTCTTCTATCTTTTCCTCACTTGAAGATGTAGATAATTCAATTCTCTCATCTTCTTGAATCATGGAGATTACTTCATTGGATTCTTCTATTAGTTGAGCTTGGATGGGGTTCTTATGGAAATCTTTCACCTTGTTCCACAGCTCATAGGCACTCTTATATTCCCCTACACCACTCAAAATATTATTAGGCAAAATATTGATCAATTCACTAATTACCTTCTCATTTGTCTTTGATTGATTTTGTTGCTCTTGATTCCAATATCTTGGTTTAAGCTTCTTCCCATGCTTATCCTTTGGAATTTCAAATGGTTCTTCAAGCGCAATCCTAAGGTCCCACTCCATTCCGAACCATGTCTCTATTCTCATCCTCCAATAATCAAAATCTCCATGATCGTAGGGAGGTGGAGTGTAGATGTCATCCCCCAACTTATCTTCCATCATCTTCTCCTCTAGCTTTCTTGCTCCCTCGACGGTTAGTCCGATAAGAGCGGTCCTTCGCTCTGATACCACTTGTAAGATCATTGACGGTTGCTAGAGGGGGGGTGAATAGCACTTTTTGATTCTTTATCTACAAGAAGGTTAGCACAATACACAAATATAATAAAAAAACAAGAGAACCAATGCTAACACCTTCATTTACTTGGTATCCACCTCCAAGAGGTGACTAATCCAAGAATCCTTCGGTGGATTACTCCCCGGATGACCTCCGGCTAGCCCTTGTCGCTCCTTGTGGGTGGAGAAACCTCGCCACACACCTCGACAATATCTGAGCCCTTAGACTACTATTTGGCCTTTAACCAAAGCCAAATTTGTCAAGAGTCTCAGCCATCACGAAGTCCTCTTAAATAGAACTAAGAGTTGAAACCCTCGCCACCAGTCGACTGCTCCTAGGGCAGTCGACTGGTCCCACTGAAAATCGACTGTTGCAACCCCAACGGTCGAATTTTCAGCCAACACACCAGCAGCTACCAGTCGACTGCTCCCAGAGCAGTCGACTGGTCGAGAGCTGACTGCCTTCTGTGAGTTTTATCAATCGACTACCCCAAGGGCAGTCGACTGGTCCACTCACACACCTAAGGTTTCCCTTCCCGAGTACACTTCTCTCAACACTCGAACCCTAGGATTTCCCGAGTACAATCACTCAGCACTCATACCCTCATGACTCAGCTGACTCTTCACCAGCAGCCTCGACTATTGCCTTCGCACCCTCTTCATCTTCGGCTCCCGTCCCTCGGATGCACACAAGCCTCCAGCTTGTCTCTATGTCATCCTTTACGCATGCCTCGAAGTCCGCGCCCCTCAGCTCATCGTCCTTGCTATCCATGGTCCCTCGGGTGCACACAAGCCTCCAGCTTGCCTCCATGCCACCCTTCACCGTACCAAAGCCGTCCAGCCAAGTCAATATGTGTAACCTGCACATCCTGTACACTCACATACACATATTAGATCACAAGGGAAAACCTAACTTAAACCCTTTGCCCAAACATCAAAACACAAGGTCACTCCGGACCTTAGATTGCCTCAACAGTTAAGACTTTGCTAGTCAAGTCTTCGATTAATTTTGACTTACTTGACCTCTCTCACACACATATTGTCAAATATACAACCCATTTGATCTCTTCTCACATGTTATCCAAACATCGAAACTCAAACTCAAATCCAGTCGAGCTTAGTTAAACTGGTCAACCTTGACCCAAATTCAATTACACCAACAACAAGTACCTAGGGGGGTCTACATAAACAGAGAAATCCTCTATCAAGTTTTGATCCTCTAGTTGTTAGTCTTATCTTAAACACTTACCATTAAATCATACCCCCGAGAACTTAAAATTATTACAATATTAGTTTTTACTTCCCACGCTATTGTAACAATTATGATTAATTGCTACAATATATAATAGCTATTTATAATTGTGGGGCTATGATATAACAGAAAGATGACTAATTATCTCTTAAACACTCATAGTTCGATTCATAGTTATGATGAATTTTGTAAAAAAATATTCTTCAAATGGGGCGCTTAATCTTGAGATATTGAGCTTTTGGACTGCCTACCATGAGCGCTTTCTGAGTTACCCTGGTAGTCAATGGAAAATTTTCGTGAAACCGAATCAATTAATAAAATATTAATATCACTGTAATATTATAGCAGTTTTTACAACTTCGTAATAACTATTTATTACCTTGTTAACTAATTTAAAATAATTTTGATAACATTTAAATAATTTTAATTAAATTAATAAATAATATTTCATTACAGTGAACTATAGTAATTATTTTCTAGTTATTTAAAAATAATTTCAATTAAAATTTAAATAATTATCTAAATTGATAAAAAAAATATATTTTAATATAATAATATTTTATATATAATAATTTTAATTAAAATAAATGATTAAATGTTTCACATTATAATTATTATAAATTACCTTTAAATCCTCAATTGAATCTTAAACTTTATTCTTAGTTCTTATATCAGAAAAAGTTCATTTTTACTCCCTACATGCAAAATTTCATTTGCTTCAACTCCCTAATATTGCTTTACCTAATTGCCCTTATTATTTTTAGGTATAAAAAGTCCAAAATAGGTATAGTTCCTCCTAAATTCAGTATCATATAATTAAAATCTAGTATATTTTCTTTCAAGTTAAATATCACACTTTTTATACATATAAAAGTCCAAGAAGAAGTATAATTTTTCCTAAATTCAATATATTTCAATTAGAATTTAGTATATGTTCTATCAAATTGAGCACAATTATTTTTCCATCGGACTAATTGATTAGGAGTTTATACTTATTGCCATTATTATTTTTAGGTAAAAAAATCCAAAATGAGGTATAGTTCCTCTTAAATTTAGTATAATATAATTAAAATCTAGTATATTTTCTATCAAATTAAGTATCACACTTTTTATACATATAAAAAGTCTAGGAAGAAGTATAATTCTTCCTAAATTCAGTATATTTCAATTAGAATTTATTATATGTTCTATCAAATTGAGAACAATTCTTTTTCTACTGAACCAATTGATTAGAAGTTCATACCTAATTGTCCTTTTTATTTTTTAGATACAAAAAATCCAAAATGAGGTATAGTTCCTCCTAAATTCAATATCATATAATTAAAATCTAATATATTTTTTATCAAATTAAGTATCACACTTTTTATACATATAAAAAGTCCAAATATTAGTATAATTCTTTCTAAATTTAGTATATTTCAATTAGAATTTAGTATATATTTTATCAAATTGAACACAATTCTTTTTCCACCAGACCAATTTATTAGAAATTCATACCAATTGATTAGCTTAGGATGAATTGATTAAGTCATACTCAATTTGATATAAAATATATTAAATTTTAGTTAAATGATATTGAATTTAGAAAGAATTATACTTGATTTCAGACTTATTGTACCTAAAAAAAATTGAGGGGTAATTTGATAAATCTGTAGTTGAAATATATGAAACATTACATATAAGAAGTGGAAATAAATTTTTTCTGACGCAAGGATTGAAAAGAAAGTTATGTTTACACGCATAAAATTTAGGATAATTTTCTCTAATAATCAACTACCAAGTAACAGGAGGCTGGAGCACCTTTAAGATTACTTAAAATATGGCAATAAATACTTCTACTACACCGTTCGATGGGGTGTGAATTTTATTTATTGAGGCAACGAAAAACCACAAGGTGGGTGAAAGAAAGCTGATACTACTTATGGGCGGTGTTGAATGCGCAGCAAGCGAAGGCGTAGACCCAGACGAGGAGGACGGCGGCGACGACGAGGGCGACCGCGGCCCTGCGCCACTCGGATCGGAGGCTCCCCAGCAACGCGCCCTTGCAGGAGGCGCAGTCGTAGCAGAGGCGGCCGTCCTCGCTGCTCCACATCAGGCAATCCGAGCTCGCCACTGGCTCGCTCGGGTTAACCCACAGCGTCGGGTTCACGTACTCGTATCCGCACACCGCCGGCGGTTTGCAGCAACCGGACTGCACACAGTGTAAGAAAATTTTCATTTCGCACCTACATTTTATTTTTATTTTTTACTCCCCACGTGTATATAATTTTGTATTCTGCCCTCAACTTCAAAATAAAAATATTTTCGAAGGAAGCACTTGGATTTAAAAATTTTACATAACAAACACTAAGTTTTATATATTTGAAAGTGCACACTTCTTATTAAAAAAAAATTAAAACCGACAGTCTAGCCGACGAATCATAAGAAGAATTTGTTTATTATTTAAAATTATTTTAATAAAAAGAATATTTTAAAAAAGAATACATTCTTTTAGAAATATACACTGTAGTAGGCTGTTTTTAAAAAATTCAAAATCCAAAGTGGACGGTTTGGGTAAATGTTCTTTTCAAAAGGTATTTTGTATTTACTTATAAAACATAATGTCGTGGTAAAAAAAATAAAATAAAATGAGAGGGTGTTTATCTGTAAGAGAGTAGTAATCACCTGGAGAGGGGAGAGTTCGGTGCGGAAGAATTGATCGGCGGTGAGGTATGGCCGGTACCGGCCGATATCCCGGCAGAGCTCGGACGCTCTTAAACAGAGGCGGATCTCCGGCCACCGGGCGAGGGCGTAGTGGCGGAGCCAGTCGGAGTAGCCGTCGAGGCGGTACTCGCGGTAGGCGCGGCCGGGGACGGCGTAGGACCCGTCGGGGGCGGTGACGGCGTAGGCGAAGGCGACGAGGGAGAAGAGGATGACGATGAGAGCGGCCATGCAGGAGAAGTAGACGGCGAGGAGCGCGGGCCGGTTCCAGTAGGCGCCGACGAAGCCGGCGAGAGAGGCGAGGAGGAGGAGGACGCCGAGGATGACGACGGGCCACCGGGCGAGGTGGACGCACTCGTTGTCCTGCTTCGAGGACAGCCATATACCAGCGCCAATAACGGGGACGGAGCAGACGAGGGCGATGAAATTGAGGAGGGCGGTGGTGGAACCGTGGGAGGAGTTGCGGGCAGTGGCCATGGCGGCGATTCCCGCGAACGAAGTGGGAGGATCGATTCCCTTGGCGACTTTATGAGCTCGCACTCGATTTGGCCGCCTATCGAATTGTTTCGGTATATATTCTTCTTTTTGCACTGATCAATTTGCTTTATTAATAAGAATATGTGCAATTAAAAAAAAAACGAAGGAAACTTTCCCTTTTGTGGCGGATGGTCTCCGCTCCTCTCCTCCTTGCTCCGCCGGATCTCCTTCCTCGGCTTCGTGTCCTTTGTCTCGCACGACGACGAAACCCTAGCGGCGGCAGAGGAGGGGAATCTAACAACTGATTAAGATGATCAGAGACGATTTTATTTCGGTTTTATTTATTCCGTTTGATCTTTTGGATTCATGTCTGTACGGAATCAATGCGAACAAATCTCAATGAGCTAAAAAAACAGAGTGAGATTAATGAAACCATACTGCGTTCATAATTGCCACAGACATTGCCACAAAATGCATAGCTACATTTTATTGATCGAGATTCCCAAACCACCAGAAAAGAAAGCCATCGAAAACAAACACGGAAAATAGCAGATGATTTAGTAGCTAGCAGATAATAGGAGGAGGAATTTGTTGTTAGATCGATGACCTGAACACGGACGGCTCAGGCGACCTTGATGTCCACGGTCTTGGGCTTCTTGGGCTGCGGCGGGGGCACCTTCTTGACAGTGACGGTGAGCACGCCGTCCAGGCAGACGGCGGAGACGGCGTCCGTGTCGGCATTGTCGGGGAGGCCGAACTTGCGCATGAACTTGCCGACGCGGCGCTCCATCCGCAGGTACCAGGCGTTGCCCTCTTCGTCCTGGCGCTCGCGCTCGCCGCTGACGACGAGGACGCGATCGTCCTCGACCAGGACCTTAACGTAGGCGGGCTTGAGCCCGGGCATGTCGACGACGAAGACGTAGGCGTCAGGGAGCTCATTGACGTCGGCGGGAGTGGACGCCATGTCCTTCGCGTCGCGGACGTACGCGCGGCAGGGCGCGCCCATCGCCTTCTCCATCTCGTCGGGTGTGTCGATCAGGTGCTGCAGAGAAGAAAACAGAGGGGCGTCCAGATTAATCATCCTCACATCCATGGTCGCACCTCGCTGGATCTGGATCGTCTTCCTCGGCTTCGATTGAAATGGAATCTGCGACGGAGGGACGAGAAGGAGTTTATAAACGGCAAAGCGAGAAGAACTCGCGTCACTGCAACTTTCGACAGGAAAATGGAAGCTTTTAGGCCTCAATCTGGAAGTCTCTGGAAGATCCGGAGCAGCTTCCAGACCGGTCCGGCTTTTTATATTGATCGGTTTTATTTTGACACCGGGTACAAATCCGGATCCGACAAACCCAAACCGACTCCGATAACGTTCAAACAAGTAACCGAGCGACCCCCCGGTTTATTAGGAAAAGCCAACTAGTGTCTGAACCAAAGTGTTACGAACCGGTTCGGCTTTGCGGTTCGACTGCAAAAACGCAAAGCCGAACCAAATCATATCGATTCGTTTCATAATTATTAATTTATTAATATCTAGATTACAATTTATCGTTTAAGAAATTTAATTGCACTGAAAAAAAAAACCTAAAAATAACAGGCCATCTTTGTTCTTAACTGATCGAATCGTAAAAATATGAAATATGGACTTGACCATATTAAAATGCCCTATATATATATATATATATATATATATATATATATATATATATATATAAAAGATTTGCGATTCAGTCTCTAACTACAACGTATTTTATATAATTCTTTTTTTCAAATGTGACATGAATCTTAAAATGTTAGACTTTTGGATCATAACATGTTTCGATTTATCCTGGTAGCTATTGAAAAATTTTTGTAGGATCTGATCAATCATCTGAGATTCAATGTTACCAACTTCGTTAATTATTTTTTTTATAAAAAATTAAAAAGGCATTTCACATCTAATAAATTGTTAAATGTGCATTTCTTTATATCGCGAAGGGAACTATTGCGTACAAGAACACACTCGCCTACAGGCGCCTACACTCTATTTTTTTTTAATTTTTTTAATAAATAATTTTTAAAATAATTCTTAATCTTATAATATTTTTTAATTTTTTTAATAAATAATTTTTAAAATAATTCTTAATCTTATAATATATCCATGTGTATCTAAAATATTTTATAACACTAAATTCTAAGATAAAATATTATTAACTTAAATTCACTATAATCCAACTCCTAATTCTTAAAATTTTAAATATCAAATACCAATAATATACCCCATAAATATTTTAAAAAATTATTTTGAAGACTATAACTAAAGGACGATTGAACCCTAGAAAATTTTTATTAATTTAAATCTGTTATAATTTAATTTTTAAATCCTAAAATTATAAACTCTAAATATATCCTAAAAATTTTTAAAAAAATGAATGTTGCTTTCAAATTTAGGTATTTAGGTTAAAATCCAGACGCTGAGATAGAATTCAGAGGCTTGATTCAATTCAGACACTCAATGTCCGCAAGATCATGGGACATCGAGTCCGAATCACAGCGCAAACTTATGTATATATATAATCATGCAACTTATAGTAGCCCAAAATAAGATACTAGTAACAAATTAAAAAGGCATCTCACCTCTAATAAATTGTTAAATGGGCATTTCTTTTATAAAAATAATTAAAATGCATCCCATTATATATTTTATTTTAAAAATATATTTATTTTCAACGTTGTCATATAAGTTATTTAAGTAATTATTATATTTATTTTAAAATATTTGTAATAAATTTAAATAAAATGCAAACGTATTTTTATTTAAATTTGTATCCAAAATGTGAAATTTCGTTAATTATCTTTTTCATATTTATTTATTTGATCATCTCTTCAATATATGGCGAGTGTGGCTCAATGAAGTTCAATTCCTAACAAAGGTAACTATGCAAATAGTTTATAATAATAATATATTAATGATTGTGTGTTGAGGAGTTTAATTCCCAACAAAAGTTTACTTCCCTCGTTATTTCTCTATTAATGATTATGTACAATAATAACCAATTATTTTTTTAATTGATCAGATTCATTTTCTAAACGTCTGGTTAGATTTACCGGAATAATACCACCACAACCCTAAATATTATCAAACGATGACTCTCAGGAAAACGAGGACTTCACAGGTCACACTGGCAACTGATTTGCAAGGAATCTTTCTAGAAGTTTAGTTTGCAATGTAACGGTTAAAAAGACATCCAAATAAATTCGATTGTTTTATCAAAGGATACACGTGAGAATTAAAAATTATATATTGAAAATTTCTTTTTATCAAAGGGCACATCAAATTTAATGATTTTTCTCTTATGCTTCTCCCGTCAAAAATTCTCTTTCTCTTTCTCAGTTAGAATTCCAAGATATCTGAACCCCTTTTTTCAGACTTTTTAATTTAAAATAATATATTATGAAAATCGGCTAAAAACATAAGGTAAATAAAAAAAATATTTTAGTTAAAAGAAATATTTTTTTCAGCGTGATTTTAAAAATATAAAAAGATGTTTCTTTATATTTTATTAATATAAGTTAATATATTAAATAATATATTAATAAATATATTAATATATAAAAAAACTTATCATGTTATATGATTGTGTGGGTCTGAAGTTCAGCCCGTGGACTCAAATTTTATGAGCACATAAAAAATAAAATTTATAAATGTAAAAAAAAATAAAATAGATAATAAAATATATTTATGAGCAAAATTAAAGAGATAAGGATGATTTACTAAAAGAAGCTATGATTCTGCATTTTTGCTACATCGTTCTGTGCCAACTGATACGGTATGAGAACATAACTGATATTCATTAGGACTAAGTTTAGACACCACAAATACCATCTCCTAGCTCAACTTTAACTAGTGATATCGAATATTGAAAAATTCAAATATCCTAGGTCCATTAGTGGGTTTCCACCGAAACTCACTGATGGACCTACAAAAATCCTATTGCAATAAATTCTGAAAATATGAGTTGATGGTCTACAAGGAACCCAATTTTACTATGCATTGTGTATTTAAGTAGTATCCAGATGGAACCTTCTTATTTCAAGTTTAAACAAATGTAAGCATGTTTTGATCATACCTGAATATTTCAATAAAATGAGAGGATTTTGTCACAACTTGTAGAATTATATAAAAAATTACCCTATAAATAATTAATTTAATAAATCATGATTAAATATTATAAAAAATATTTTTAAAATGAAAAAAATTTTGAGTCCACGTTGGGCCTGAAGTCAAATGACTTCAGGCCCTTTTAAGGCCTGGAGTATTTGACTTCAGGCCCTTCTAGGGCCTGAAGTATTTAAGTCAAATGACTCCAAGCCCTGTGTGAGTTTGAACCTGAAATCATGTGCCGTGATAGGTTTTTTTATATATTAATATGTTTATTAATATATTAATTTATATTAATCAAATATAAAGAAACATCCCTTTATATTTCTGAAATCCTGCTGGAAGAGATGTTTCTTTTAACTGTAATATTTTTTCTTTGTTTACCTTATATTTTTTAGTCGATTCCCACAATATATTATTTTAAATTAAAAAGTCTGAAAAAGTGGGTTCAAATTGTTGATGCAGTCTGACCTGATTATTGTTTAGGTGTTGACACCGATTTAAGTTTAAGTGAGTAAGATAAGTTCGGCATAAGTCCTGGTCGGGGACTGGGCATGAATTCCGGTGAGTGAAGCCGGGTGAAGAAAGTCCTAGTGAGTGAAGCTAGGTGAATGAAAGAGAAAACCCTGATCGGTCAAGGTGACCGATCAGGGTTCTCCTGGACTGATCAGGATGGGTCCTGATCGGTTCAGAGGTGACCTGATCAGTCACTGTGACCGATCAGGCCACAACCTGATCGGTCAGGTGACCAATCAGGTCAGGGAACTTGTAGGGCTTGAAATTCCAGTGAGCTGGTGGATCGGTCTAGGGACCGATCCCCAATCTCTGATCGGTCAGGGTGACCGATCAGATTGTTACTGTATCGATCAGGAAGTGACCTGATCGGTCAGGGTGATTGATCAATGTCTGATAATTTTAATTTGAATCGTTGTCAGACGTCTGATTTCGCTCTGGTTTCTTTCTGATACCTGCTGATTCCTTTTGATTTGCTGTGTTAATCCTCTGATGAGTATGCAGGTGATACAGGGATGACACAAACCAAGAAGGAGGGTCAATGGACGACTTTCACTTCGGTCAGGTTTTTTGTTTTCCATTCGCAGGTTTCAACGGCTTCTGGTGCGGCTGGCGACTGACCGAGGCTCAGCTGAAGAGGTCTTAGTGGGCTGAGCGCTCTGTGAAGGTCAGTGGGTCAGGCTGTGATTCAGTGGGTTCTGATGAAGCCGTGCGATGAGTAGAAGGAAGATTAAGAAGGAGAGGCTGGCGATGCAGACACTACAAGGAAACAGAAAACAAGCGAAGGATTTTGCGAGGTTTTGGCTGTGTAGTTGTTGTGTTGTCTGTGTAGTGTTCCTTCCTCGTTGAAGCTTCCTACTGCATCTATTGTGTGTGAGCTTCTTCTCGAGTCTTTGTGCTTATGCATTTGTATATCTCTGAGACGATTGTGGAGAGGTTACTCCACCGAGAAGGAGAAGCTATTATTCGGAGTTCCGGGGCTTGATCTGCCGACGATCAAGGGATCGCCCACCTCACGGGCACGCCAAGGAGTATGGGCAAGTTATCCCCGAACCTTGTACATCCTTGAGTTAGCGCTAGTTTGTTCTTTGTTTGTTCTTTCTGCTTGTTTTCTTCCGATGCTAACCTAATCACAAAAGACTTCAAAGAAGCGAGAAATTTTTGTGTCTGGCTATTCACACCCCCCTCTCTAGCCATCCAAGGTCCAACAAGTGGTATCAGAGCCAGGGGTTCTTGCCAACGGTCTAACACCCGAAGAGTTTACAAGAATGGCTATGAGGGAAGGCTTCAGTACCAACAGACCTCCATTTTTCGACGGAGCCGATTTCCAATATTGGAGATCACGGATGGAATACTACCTGAAGACGGATATTGATATGTGGTTCTCTGTGAAGGAGGGTTTCATCCCTCCAAAAGATGCTGAGGGAAAAGAGCTCGAGTTCTCAAGGTGGTCGGCAGAACAGACAAGGAAGGGGGAAGCTGATGCAAAGGCTGTAGTCACCTTGCAGTGTGGGATGACCAAGGAGCAGCTGATCAAAGTTGGCCCCTTCATCAGTGCCAAGGACCTATGGAACAAACTCATTGAGCTCCATGAAGGAACTCGAGATACTCGGACAGCCAAGAAAGATCTCCTTCTCAGCCAACTCCAGAACCTCTCAATGGAAGAAAATGAAATGGTAAGTATGCTTCATGGTCGGTTCAAGGAAATCTTCAATGGCTTGCATTCGATCAATGAGAAGATAGAGAACCGAGACCTTATAAGGTATATACTCAAATCCTTTCCTAGGAATGCCTTGTGGTCATCCATGGTGGATGCCTACAAGGTATCCAAGGATCTTTCCATTGTTAAATTAGAGGATTTATTTTGTAAAATGGAACTACATGAGATTGCTAACCAAAGCCCAAAGGAGAAGGGTGTGACTTTTGTGGCAGGGGACAGAAGAAAGAAGAAGAAGGAGAAGAAGAAAGAAAAGGAGGAGAAGAACACACATCACATGGCTTTCATGGCACTAGAGGTTTCAAATGAAGAAAGTAGTGACGAATCAAGGGACTCCTCAACCGTGGCTTCATCATCTTCGGATAATGAAGAGGTAATCTCTCCCGAGTTAGATAAATGTTATAGAACAATAGCTTGCTTGACAAACTTGCTTTAAAAATCTAAGAATAAGGTAAAATCATTAAGATTAGAAGTAGAACAATTAAAAACCTCTAAGGATGAGGTAATTGATGATTTGCATAATGAGTCCCTTGAGGATGAAAACAAGACCTTGAGGAGTGAAGTTGAAAAATTTAAGAATATTCTTGAGAAGTTTTCAACTAGCGCCAAGACCTTAGATATGATCCTAAATTCTCAAAGAGTGGTCTACAACAAGGTTGGTTTATGTTACCGACCTAAAGTACCAAGCTTCATCTCATTGATGTCAAGAACTCATTTTAGATCACCAAATACTTCTAGGGTTCAAGAAGTTAGAAAGAAAATGACTAAGGCATGGGTGTCAAAATCTTTTATTGAAGGTTCTTTAGGGCACAAGGTGTGGGTACCTAAATTATCTATATTTCGAATTGTATAGGCATTGGTTGAGGGGGAGCATCTATCAACATGGGTTGTTGATGATTGGTGCTCCAAACACATGACCATTCCTAGTTAGGGATGTGCTTACCATTTCCTCCACTTAATAGATAACCATTTACTACCCATGAGGAATGGTTCTTTTTCATCTCGAATTTAGATGATTGGAGTTAAGTAAATGGAAATCATAAACTCCATACACAATATAGATACATGGAAATTTTTTTCCATTTACTCTACTTATTGGTATCACTGGAAAATTTCTCATTTGTATTTGTATACATTTGGGACTATGATTTATCAAGATTACTCCAATCTAATTAGGTCTATTGTTAAGAAAAATGAACTTGATATAAATTTGGGACTATGAATTCTCCGATCCAATCTATGAATTATCAATAGAATGGAGAATTAGGATTCTGGACTTGATACAAACTTGAGATTATGAATTATCAAATTTAATCCAATCTTGATGAATTACCAATAGAATTGAGAATTAGGTCTATGGTTAAGACAAACTTAGATCTATGGGTTATCAAAATTGGTTGGAGCAAACATGTTATAAACATACTTGGAACACACTTGGAACATACAGATACAAATCTAATTATTCCAAGAACATACTTGGAACTTACTGATACAAACCTAATACTAATTTAATACAAAACTGTTTTGAACATTTTAAATCTATAAGGACTCTTGATCCTTGATAAGGAATAAATTCTAGACAGATACATGAAATTTTTTCCCATTTACTCTATTCTCAATACAGAAACTTGAGAATTGGGACTTTATGGCTTAGACAAAGCCGTATTGGGATTCAAATCATATTTCAGAATTTTTTCTAAAATTGTTAATACAGTCTGATATCAGAGTTTCAGAATTCATCTAAAATCCGATCGGTCCACAGACCGATCAAGGCTCTCTCTGATCGATTCACAGACTAATGAGCTCTGACTTATGATCATTAATTCACATTGTCTTTTGATTCCTTACTTCATTTGAAGCATATACGTGTTTTACCATGATATAATTCCGTATATATTTTCATATACAATTCAACACTTACCTTTCGTTATTTTAAGTTTGGGGAGAGACCCTCGTTTAAGGGGGAGTTGTTTAAACTTAACAACCAGACCCTTTTCGGTATTTGACAAAGGGGGAGAGAATGGTTGATTAAGTTTAGGTCTTATTATATATTTAATTATTGTAGGGGAGGACTTTGATTCCCTTGCAATAGTGAAATTAATTTCATTTGACTTCTGATACCTAAACTTAGAATCGGGTTGTCAAACAACAAAAAGGGGGAGATTGTTGATGCAGTCTGACCTGATTGTTGTTTTGGTGTTGACACCGATTTAAGTTTAGGTGAGTAAGATAAGTTCGACTTAAGTCCTGGTCGGGGACTGGGCACGAATTCTGGTGAGTGAAGCCGGGTGAAGAAAGTCCTAGTGAGTGAAGCTAGGTGAACGAAATCCCGGTGGGTGAACCCAGATAATGGAAACCCCGGTGAGTGAAGCCGGGTGATGGAAACCCCGGTGAGTGAAGCCGGGTCTCGGTGAGTGAAGTCGGGTGACAGAAACCCCGGTAAGTGAAGCCGGGTCCCGGTGAGTGAAGTCGGGTGACGGAAACCCCGGTGAGTGAAGCCGGGTCCTAGTGAGTGAAGCTAGGTGAAGAAAATCCTGGTGAGTGAAGCCGAGTCCTAGCGAGTGAAGCTAGGTGACGGAAACCCCGGTGAGTGAAGCCGGGTCCTAGTGAGTGAAGCTAGGTTGAACAAAGTCCTGGTGAGTGAAGCTGGGCATGAAGTCTTGGTCCGGGGGACTGAGCATGAGTCAGCCAAGTGATTGGATCGGTCTGGAGTCCAATCAGAAGTTGGCACCTGCTCCCTTGTCAATAGATCGGTCTGGTGACCGATCTAGGGAGTCTGATCGTTCTAGTGAACGATCAGAAAGAGAACAGAAACATTCTGTATGGTTTCTGATCGTTTTGGTGAACGATCAGAGAGAGATCAGTAGGGTCTGGAGAAAACCCTGATCGGTCAAGGTGACTGATCAGGGTCCTCCTGGACCGATCAAGATGGGTCCTAATCGGTCCAGAGGTGACCGATCAGGGCACAACTTGATTGGTCAGGTGACCGATCAGGTCAGGGAACTTGTAGAGGTGGCTTGAAATTCCAATGAGCTGGTGGATCGGTCTGGGGACCGATCCCCAATCTCTGATCGGTCAGGGTTGTAGGATCGAATGTGGTATGCTAGAGGAGGGGTGAATAGCATTTTTCAGATCTTTCTTGTACCTGCGTTGTTATTTGCACAGCGGAAACAATAATAAAGAAAACAAACAACGCTAACACAGAGAATTTACTTGGTATCCACCCCGGTCGGGTGACTAATCCAAGAATCAGTCGGTGGATCACTCCCCGGATAACCTCCGGCTAACCCTCGTCGCTCCTTATGGGTGGAGAAACCTCGCCACAATCCCTTGGACACGATCTGGGCACAAAAGACTACTAACTCACTTTACCCATGCGACTTTCGTCGAGAAAACCAGCCCGAACCGAGTCCTCTTTAAATAGAACTCGGGCTGGAAAACCCGCTGGCAGTCGACTGGTCCTAGGGCAGTCGACTGTCACCACTCAAATTCGACCATTGACATCCTAACATTCGAATTCTGGTGACTTACCAGTCGACTGCCAAAATGGCAGTCGACTGGTCCAGAGTTCAGAACCTACTGTAAGTTTTGGCAGTCGACTGGACAACCCCCAGTCGATTGCCCAGCTTACAACAACACTCCTACTCACTCTCTTGACCCTCCTCCACGCGTACCTTCAGGTCCACTCCTTTTGCTTGCCCCTTGAAGTCCTCTTCCACCGGTTGTCGTCCCTCGGATGCGCATGCAAGTCCTCGACTTGCCTCCATGCCACCCTTCACGTGTGCCCTTTGAAGTCCACTTCCCGGCTTGCCCTTGGAGTCCTCGTCCCTCGGCTCTTGTCCCTTGCCTTAGCTGACTCTTCACCAGCAGCCTTGACTATTGCCTTCGCGCCCTCTTCATCTTCGGCCCTCGTCCCTCGGATGCACACAAGCCTCCAGCTTGTCTCCATGCCATCCTTCACGTACGCCTCGAAGTCCGCGCCCCTCGACTCATCATCCCTGCTATATCAGGTCCCTCGGGTGCACACAAGCCTCTAGCTTATCTCCATGCAACCCTTCACCATACCGAAGCCGTCCAGCCAAGTTAATATGTGTAAACCTGTACAACCTGCACACTCACATACACATATTAGTACACAAGAGAAAGCTTAACTTAAACCCTTTGCCCAAACATCAAAACACATGATCACTCCGGATCACAGATTGCCTCAATAATCTCCTTTTTTTTGATGTTTGGCAATACGTTTAAGTTAGGGAAATCAAAGAGTAATAGATAGCAAGAATAATGTTAAATAAATGCATATGCAATGCATACATGGATCCTATCCCAAGGCATCCTACACCTAACCCTCCAGGTTAGGAATTTCCGAAATGGGCTTTTTAAAACCTATCCCAAGGCTCCCCACACCTAACCCTCCAAGTTAGGAATTTTCACCAAAACGGGCTTTTTAAAGCTTCTCCAAAACTCCCCCTCCATTGGACTTACAATGGCTTTTTAAGAACCTTTCTAAGGTTCCCCTTACGTCAAGAACGGAGCAACCATGCTCCCCTTTAATCTTAGCTCCCCCTAAACCTAGGGTTTTTAGCAAAGATGTGTTTGATTTCCCAACTTAAACCCAACACTTTTCCCCCTTTGCCTAACATAAAAAAGAACTCAGTAATATCCCAATTATTGGTTCTTTCAATCCCCAATGATCCTAAACAATGTGTACTAACCCACCATACACTTGTTTTTCATCATTTGGACCCCAAACCAGCTGTTGATACAAAAATCAGCCTTGACCAGTCGACTGCCCCCCAGGGCAGTCGACTGATAATCTGAAAATCAGAATTTCAGCCTTTCTGACGAAATTCAGAAATGCGCCAGAAATTCCACAAATCTCCAAAAATTCTCAAATTTTGTGGAGACATTTGTGATACCCATACCTACTTGGGAAAAATACATTCCAAAAGGTATCCATCACCATTCCCAAGTTTGACACAAAACTCAAAACTAGCTAAAAACTTCAATCAAATCTTGACCTAAAGTCCTAGTTTTGGTTTCCTCTTGATGTCTTTGCCCATGCCAACCCACAATGCGTCCCTAGCATTGATCTACATGGCAAGTACACACCAAAAATCAATTTTCATGGAATATGACCCCAATGTCATATTCCCATGCATGAAACTCAAAAACACCGTGCCAAAACCCAAGAATTGAGACTCAAGTCCGTCTCCAATTCTTTTGGCACACTCCATGGTCCATCTAGACCTCTAGGAGCAATCCTCCCACGGTCCATTCACCATATATCCCAAAGGCTTCTAGAGCTCCCCCTTGAACTCTTAGCCCTAGCCACCTCCCTAGGTGTCTCAAGAAACACTAGACCACACTGGTGTTTCCCCGGTGACTCTTGGCCTATAAAATTGACCTTCTTAACCTTGGACACCTTGTCCTTGGTTAAGTCACTCTTGTTAACTTTGGATGACATTCCCTTGCCATCCTTGGACTTTCCCTCCTTACCATGATTGTATGCCTCCCCGGCATACTTCTTTTGTTGGCCTTAGAGGTCTTAGACCGGTATCCCAATCCCGATCTATCATAGTTGGGTTTCAAACTACCCAACACCATGTCTAAGCCCTTAGATCCAACCGTGAATCTTTCTAGGGCCTTTTCTAATGTATCCAGCCTTGCCCTCAAGGTGATTTTCCCTTTCTAAATTTCTGGCCGTTCAGTCTATATGTCCACTTCGGACATTCCTAGACCTATCCATTTTTCTAGGCATATTTCTTCCCTTCTTGGGATTAATGCCTTAATCCTTAACTATAAAAGTCTTAGGTCTATCATGATGCATGCTTTTCCTAGGGTTATTATCTACCTTGTCAACTCTAGTCCTATCATTATACTTAAAACCAAAATTATGCACCATTAAACATTTTTCATTAAATCTAGCATGCATGGACGGATAATTAATTCTATTTTTATCATACATAAAGGAACTTGAATTTGAATTGAATTTTGACTTAGGGTTAGGAATTACCTCCCTTACCCTTGAAGTTCCCCGTTGATGTGATTTTTACTTCCTCCTTTCTTCTTTCTCCCATCTCCTCATGTGTCCCATTTTCTTGAGCTCTTTCTTCCTTGGACACTTGGTGTGGTAGTGCCCTAGCTCACCACACGTGAAGCATCGAATCCTCCTCTTCTTCTCTTGGGATTCTCCATTCCTACACCTCATGTTAGCATCAAATTGAATTGAGATGAGTTTAGAGTGTACCTCCTTTTTACCTTTTGGGCACTTGTCCTTGTAGTGCCCCTTTTCGTTGCAACCAAAGCATGTGATGTGCTCTTTCGATTTAGCTTTGGTGGAGGTAGAAGCTAGGTTGACTTCTTCTTCAACCTTGGATGAGGTAGATGCTTTCTCTTGTTCCGGCATGGAAGTGGGTCTCTCCTTCCCTTCAATCCTTGAGGTGGCGACCTCTTCCTCTTCTTCTCTTGAGGAGGTTGATGATCTCTCACTTAATTCCTCCTCCTCACTTGAAGAAGTTGGCACTTCCTTTTCTTCTTCTTCTTCTTGACCCATTTGACTTTTCTCCTTGGGCTCTTGAATTTGTGTAGGATTTTCATGATATTCTTTCACTTTATTCCATAATTCATGTGCATCTTTGTATTTACCTACACAACTCAAAATATTATTAGGCAAAATATTGATTAAAATACTAATTATCTTCTCATTGGCCCTAGCTTTTTCTTGTTGCTTCTTAGTCCAATATCTGGGACGAAGCTTCTTCCCGTGCTTGTCCTTTGGAACTTCTAAGGGCTCTTCAAGCATCATTCTACATTCCCACTCCATTCCGAATCAAGTTTCGATCCTTGCCCTCCAAAAGTCGAAGTCTTCATGATCGTAGGGCGGTCGAGTGTAGATGTCATCCCCAAATTTATCTTCCATTGTTCTTCTTCTCTAGCGTATGCTCCCTCGGCGGTTAGTCCAATCGAGAGCGGTCCTTGCTCTGATACCAATTGTAGGATCGAATGTGGTACGCTAGAGGGGGGTGAATAGCGTTTTTCAGATCTTTCTTGTACCTGCGTTGTTAGTTGCACAGCGGAAACAATAATAAAGAAAACAAACAACGCTAACACAGAGAATTTACTTGGTATCCACCCCGGTCGGGTGACTAATCCAAGAATCCGTCGGTGGATCACTCCCCGGATAACCTCCGGCTAACCCTCGTCGCTCCTTATGGGTGGAGAAACCTCGCCACAATCCCTTGGACACGATTTGGGCATAAAAGACTACTAACTCACTTTACCCAAGCGAGTTTCATCGAGAAAACCAGCCCTAACCGAGTCCTCTTTAAATAGAACTCGGGCTGGAAAACCCGCTGGCAGTCGACTGGTCCCAGGGCAGTCGACTGCCACCACTCAGATTCGACCGTTGACATCCTAACGTTCGAATTCTGGTGACTTACCAGTCGACTGCCAAAATGGCAGTCGACTGGTCCAGAGTCCAGAACCTACTGTGAGTTTTGGCAGTCGACTGGACAACCCCCAGTCGACTGCCAAGCTTACAACAACACTCCTACTCACTCTCTTGACCCTCCTCCACGCATACCTTTAGGTCCACTCCTTTTGCTTGCTCCTTGAAGTTCTCTTCCACTGGCTGTCGTCCCTCGGATGCGCATGCAAGTCCTCGACTTGCCTCCATGCCACCCTTTACGTGTGCCCTTTGAAGTCCACTTTCCGGCTTGCCCTTGGAGTCCTCGTCCCTCGGCTCTTGTCCCTTGCCTCAGCTGACTCTTCACCAGCAGCCTTGACAATTGCCTTCGCGCCCTCTTCATCTTCGGCCCTCGTCCCTCGTCCCTCGGATGCACACAAGCCTCCAGCTTGTCTCCATGCCATCCTTCACGTACGCCTCGAAGTCCGTGCCCCTCGGCTCATCATCCCTGCTATATCAGGTCCCTCGGTTGCACACAAGCCTCTAGCTTGTCTCCATGCAACCCTTCACCATACCGAAGCCGTCCAGCCAAGTCAATATGCGTAAACCTATACAACCTGCACACTCACATACACATATTAGTACACAAGAGAAAGCCTAACTTAAACCCTTTGCCCAAACATCAAAACACATGATCACACCGGATCATAGATTGCCTCAACAAGGGTGACCGATCAGATTGTTACTGGATCGATTAGGAAGAGACCTGATCAGTTAGAAGGGTAACTTATCGGTCAGGGTGACCGATCAGTGTCTGATAACTTTAATTTGAATCATTGTCAGACGTCTGATTTCGCTCTGGTTTCTTTCTGATACCTACTGATTCCTTTAGATTTGATGTGCTAATTCTCTGATGAGTATGCAGGTGATATAGGGATGACACAAACCAAGAAGGAGGGTCAATGGACGACTTTCGCTTCGGTCAGGTTTGTTTGTTTTCCATTCGCAGGTTTCAACGGCTTCTGGCGCGGCTGGTTGTTGATGCAGTCTGACCCTGATTGTTGTTTTGGTGTTGACAACGATTTAAGTTTTGATTTAAGTTTGGTTGAACGAATTGGGATTAAGTCCTAGTCGGGGACTGGGCATGAAATCCTAACTTGGAGGGTTAGGTGGGAAAAATCCTATCTTGGAGGGCTAGGTGTGAAAAGTCCTAACTTGGAGGGTTAGGCATGGAAAAAATCCTAACTTGGAGGGTTAGGTGTGAGAAAACCCTAGCTTGGAGAGCTAGGTGTTAAAAGTCCTAACCTGGAGGGTTAGGTGTGGAAAAATCTTAGCTTGGAGGGCTAGGTGTGGAAAAGTCCTAACCTGGAGGGTTAGGTGTGGAAAATCCTATCTTGGAGGGTTAGGTGTGAAAAGTCCTAACTTGGAGGGTTAGGTGTGAAAAAGTCCTGGTTTGGAGGGCCAGGTTCTAGCTCGGAGGGCTAGGTTGATGAAATCCTGGCTTGGAGGGTCAGGTCCTAGCTTGGAGGGCTTGGTTGGATGAAATCCTAGCTTGGAGGGCTAGGTTGGAGTCCCTGGATCGGTCTGGTGACCGATCAGGGAAGTTGGCACGGTGCTCCTTCGTGGATCGGTCTGGTGACCGATCTAGCGATGACTGATCGGTCTGGTGACCGATCAGGGAGCACACAGTGAGGTTGGGAACCTACTGCTAGGCTCCTGATCGGTCTGGTGACCGATCAGGGAGCATGCAGTTCGCTCAATGCTCTGCTCCTGATCGGTCTGGTGACCGATCAGGGAGCATACAATGGGTTTTGGTTCCCTTTACTGCTTGACTCCTAATCAGTCTGGTGACCGATCTGGAACACTGTTCGGATCGTTCTGGTGAACGATCAAGTGTCACGAGTTCCTCACTATGACCGATCAGGACGGAGCCTGATCGGTCTGAGCATGCCCTGATCGGTTTGGTGACCGATCAGGAGGGTTGGACTGTGAAGCTAATAAATCACCTTGCAAAGGGGTGGATCGGACTGGTGACCGATCCACAACCTGGGATCGGTCTGGTGATCGGTCCCGGAGATATCATGATTCCTGATTGAGCGTTGGGGACCGATCAGGATGGAGCCTGATCGGTCTGAACCCACCCTGATCGGTCTGGTGACCGATCAAGAGGCTCTCTGATCGGTCTGGTGACCGATCACTTTAATTCAAAATGCACTGTCAGACGCTCTGATCACGTTTGAACATATCTGATTTCTCTGCGCTTAATCTTTGATACATGATTCTGTTGGGTTCTTGACGGACCCAAAATATACTGTCACGAATGTGGGTCTACCAAATTTAGATGTGAATGAATAACTGGAAACCCTTTTACAATCAAAAGTATGAAAATGTAATATAGGGGCCACAGGTCGTATTTTTCTCGGGGACTAGTTGATATAATTTGATTCGTGCTTGGTTTATGTGTCGTTTATGTTTTGGGTTTCGAATAAAGATTTGGGTTTGGTTTTAAATAAAAGTGAAGATGTGATGGAAAGAATTAAACTCAACTAATAACCAAACAATTGATGGCAAGTGCTAATTCAACCAATGAAAACCTAATCAAGCACTCACCAAATTTTTAGGAACTGATTTCTGATTTTAACAAACAAAAGAACTGCTATGCAATGAAGTAAAGGCAGTGATAGGAGTTTTCGGAAACAAACAAGCTTGCAACAAATCAATGCATGCGAAATTAAGAATTTGAACAAGTACCAACTTCAATTCAATTTAGCTATAAGTTTTGGTAGCCAATCACTGCCAAGAAAATTCAAAAATACTAAAGGGGTGATATCAATTGATTTTAAAACTATTCTACACCAAAAGATAAGTCAAAACTTGATGCAAAACATCACCCAAACAGCTTGGCACGCAAGGGGCAATTCTTGTGCCAAAACTGAGTTTTTGTGCCTAAATCATACTTCTAGCAGTTCAGAAATAAAGCTGACTGGATGCAAATTGAAGAGCAAACTAGCAATTAAGAACTTGGCAGGAATGAATGAGCAAACCAGACACAATCAGCTCACTTTAGACACACACCGAACCAAAGAAAAGAATGCAGAATTGAAGGCAAATGCAGTAATGAAATCAGACTTTCAGAAATGTGATGCTTGCTGAGCTAAAAACATGGACTGAATTGTCGAAAATCAAAACCAAAGTCTATGTCAACTAAGCAAACATATATAGGACTCGAAGTCAGGAATTAACACAATGAAAATGAAGAGACAATTTGGCAAAAAGCCAGCTCTGATACAATTCAGAAATTTGCAGGAGGTTCAGGGCTAGAATGGCACGAACTATGTATTTGGCACGCAAGCAATGGAGTTTATACTCAGAAATTTAAGCCGGAAACAAGCTGAGATGAAGTCTAACTACTTACTAACAATTGACTTAACTAACTAGACTGAAAATTAAAACAAACTATAGCAGAAACACATTGAGAAATGCTGAAATTGAATGGCACGCAAGCTGGGAATTTGGCACGCAACAATTTAAGCTACAATTAAACTGAAATTTAATTCAATCTATCACTAAACAAGTTCCTAACTTACTGAACTCGAAGAATTTAAACCTAATTAAGCAGAACAAGGAAGAAAACGAAACTATGTTGCTGATACGAAACTGCAAAACAGAACAAGTGCAGAAATGGAATTTAAGCTACAAACACTGAAATTTAACTATCTAAGCTACTCCTCAATCATTCTCCAACTCAAGAGCTCCTTGGTCGTCAATCAAGGGAGAACCTCGGACCCGCAAGCTCAACAAATCAGTGAAGACTTTCTCTGCTACCGAATCAGATCAGACATTGCTCAAACTGAAATTTGGCTCCGAATTCTTCAAACTCGCTGTGGTGGCTTGCGATTGGGATTAGGGAATGACCGAAACCTTCCAGGGAACCCCTCTGGTCAGCTCGGATGCAGTGGAAATGAATCACAGCTGAGCTCGTTGAAGTCGGATAGCAAAACTGTCGAGATCTCGCGCAACCTTGCTATTGAGCAAGAATCCAATCTGAAACCTCACTGAGAACTCTTCACTAACCTAGCCCTTGCTTTGATGATGGATTGAGGGATCACGCCTTCGATTGGATGGAAAATTGAAGCAAAAAATAAAGAAAACGAAGAACTCTACTGTTGCGGCGAAGACGCGATGGCGAGGAAGCTGCGGCAATTTTTCCTTAAGTAATCAGAAATGGACGGCTGTGATTGATTTGAGAAAATCCAACGGCTGATCTTGCTCGGATTTGAGCCAAACTTTGATGATGATGATCTGGGGTCAGGATCTGCCTTGTGGTAGCTTGGATCCTCCAGATTTACAACGGATGGTCCAGATCAACCTTATCTTTGAATGGACGATCTAGAGCCCTCCGAGCTTGATCCAACGGTTGATTTTGCTCTGATTGGGATGAAACCTTCAGATCTTGATCAGTGTGCTTGATCAACCCTAACCCTAGCTCGGATTGCTTCATATGGCCCCGGATGGCTCAGATCTAGCCGCTTTTGAATCGGACGGCCCGGATTAATCGTAGGCTTGATAATTCGATCCGGTTCCACTTCCGACTCAAGTTTGACCCAGTATGCCCTAGGTCCAGGATCCTTTCATGCCTACAAGAATATATCAGAAAATTAGTGGCCAAATAATCCAAAAATGTGCAAATTTGCAATTAAGTCCAAAATAAGAGAAAATCCTAAAACCTAGGGCAATTTCACAATTAAGCAATAAAAACATAGGTCAAACATGGATTTAAGCAATTAAAATAATCAATAAAATGGTACTTATCAGTTCTCCCGGCACAAAATAATAAAAACGCAGCGGAAACAAGAACCCACGAGCGATCCATGCGAAAGAAAACTCGTACAAAACTATCTATCTAATAGATTTATCTACTATTTATACCTTTGAAGCGTGCCCTTCGGTTATCCCGCTCGTCCAAGATGCGCCGGATCTCTTGCATGTTCAAACGTCCATGCCTCTATTCGTATCCACACGGACACAATCTCTCAACTTCGGGAGAACTACCTTAGTTGTGCTAGCAACTTGAGGTGGCTCGAAAACACCAAGAACCTTACATTAAGGTTTCGGCCAAGAGTGGAGGAGAGGAAGAAGAGAAGAAGGGAAGGGGAAAAGCTAAGGCAAGAAGAAGCCCTCATCTAAAGTCACAAGGCCCTCTTTTATAATCATCCCATGAATATGAAGAGGTTTGTGTCTCTTTGGCTTCCCAATAAAGAGCACATCTTTTTATGTGGCTCTTTATCATTTCTCATGCAAGAAAAGAATCTTTTCATCCAATGAAGAGAGACTTTTCTCTTTCCTTCATGCAACTCCGACCGGGCCTCTCGGGCTTCCGACTCGGCCTCCCGACCAAGTCTCCCGAGTGGTGAGCTCCCGACCCAGTCTGCCGAGCTCCGACCCAATCTGCCGAGTGCCGACCCAGTCCGTCGAGTTCCGACTCAGTCCGCCGAGCTCCGACTCGATCCGTCGAGCTCCGACTCGGCCCGCCGAGCTCCGACTCGATCTCTCTCGAGTTCCCAACTCGAGTCCCCCGAACTGACATCCAGAGTTCCCAACTCGGGCTCAGGTCTCCCGAGTTCCCAACTCGGGTTCAGATATCCCGAGTTCCCAACTCGGGCTCAGATCTGCCGATCAACTTTCCCGAAGCATTGTGTCCTTTGTGTGTGACTCAATAGGTTCTCGTGACGTTGGCATTGCGCCTAAACACTTTAGACACATAAGCAATGAGCGGCATCTAGCAATGCATCATTGCTACCCAAGTAACAAGAAAAGTCGAGATCCGACTAAACCTCCGTGACTATGATAGTGTATGACCTTGTCTTTATATCCTTGATATCTAGATTGACCAATGAGGCATAGACCGTGTCATCCTCAATCAATCTTATGTTTCTTGATCCTCGAGTAGATTCACTCAAACAAATGAGCTCAATATCTCATATTAACTCATTTAAGCATGGTCATGCGTTTCAGTAGTCCTACTCGATCAAGGGGCCCACAGATATCACTCCCGTCATATGGGAGGGATAGATCCCATCTACATCACTCACATCCCTCCGCATAATTCATTACATACCCAGTGATCGCCTTTATAGTCCACCCTGTTACGGGTGACATTTGATGATACCAAAGTACATAACTCCTTATGTAGGGAACCGTAGTGACTTCAGGTCTAAGGACTATTCATACAAATAGTCACATGAGAAAGTCTATGACACTCATATGATAATCTATGAAACTTTCTCATGGCGGGTCATTCAGTACACATTCTCCAATGTATACCCATGTGTTAACTTGATATCACATATCCATGACTTGTGAACTCAAGTCATCAGTTGACCTACATGCTAGTCTCCATGCATCAATATTGTCCCTGAATAATTGATGCTTGACTAGGAATGATTTAGTGTAGTGTTCTCTACATTATCTCACTATCGATTCAACCAATCGATATAATGTAAATAAGAACCTACTACACAAGGACATTATTATACTTAGTCATTCGGCACAGAATACAAAGTAAGTATAATAACCAAACATGTCTTTATTAATAATAGAATATGATACAAAATGCCCCTAGTCAATCATCGCATAATTGGCTCTAGGGCTCCTACTAACACGACGTGCTTAGGCTTGGTCTGGGACATACGTGCCCGACCAAGTTTCCAAAACCCTAATACCTCATGGGGCAGGCGATACCCGGAGTACTTAGGCTTGGTCTGAGACATACGTGCCTGACCAAGTATCCAAAACCCTAATACCTCGTGGTACAGCCGATGTCCAGGGTACTTAGGCTTGGTCTAGGACATACACGCCTGACCAAATATCCAAAACCCTAATACCTCATGGTACAACCGATGCCCGGGGTACTTAGGTTTCGTCTCGGACATACGGGTCCGATCAAGTATCCAAAATCATAATACCTCGCGGTGCAGCCGATGCCTGAGGTACTTAGGCTTGGTCTGGGACATATGTCCCGACCAAGTATCCAAAACCCTAATACCTCGCGGTGCAGCCGATGCCCGAGATAGTTAGGCTTGGTCTGGGACATACGTGTTAGTAGGAGCCCTAAAGCCAATTATGTGATGATTGACTAGGGACATTTTGTATCATATTCTATCATTAATAAAGGCATGTTTGGTTATTATACTTATTTTGTATTTGTGCCAAATAACTAAGTATAATAATGTCCTTGGGTAGTAGGTTCTTATCTACATTATATCAATTGGTTGAATCGATAGTGAGATAATATAGAGAACACTACTCTAAACCATTCCTAGTCAAGTATTAATATTCAAGGACAATATTAATGCATGGAGGATAGCATGTAGGTCAACTGATGACTTGAGCTCAACAGTCATAGATATGTAATATCAAGTTGACACATGGGTATACATTGGAGAATGTGTACTGAATTGACCCGCCATGAGAAAGTTTTATAGATTGTCATATGAGTGTCATAAACTTTCTCATGTGACTATTAGTATGAATAGTCCTTAGACCTGAAGTCACTATGGTTTCATACATAAGGAGTTATGTACTTTGGTATCGTCAAACGTCACCCGTAATAGGGTGGATTATAAAGGCGATCACTGGGTATGTAATGAATTATGCAGAGGGATGTGAGTGATGTAGACGAGATCTATCCCTCCCATATGGCGGGAGTGATATCTGTGGGCCCCTTGATCGAGTAGGACTACTAAAATGCATGACCATGCTCAAATGAGTCAATATGAGATATTCAGCTCATTTGTTTGAGTGAGTATACTCGGGGATCAAGAAACACAAAGATTGATCGAGGATGACACGGTCTATGCCTCATTGGTCAATCTAGATATCAAGAATAGAAGGACAAGTGTTGGAACTTGGATGGCTAGAGAGGGGGGGTGAATATAGCCAGACACTTAAACTTTGGCTCTTTTCGATTTTTCTGCTCTTAAACGTTATGAGAGAAGTGTCCTAAGGCAATCGCCTTATGATTGTAATCATTTACTTTAATAAATGAATATTCACTATTTGAGTATACATGTTCGTGTATTTAATTGAGATCTTAAACTCATTTACTGAATGTCCGCAATACAATTCACAGCATGAGAGAATTTGTGATGAATTCACAACTAGTGATTATCTCTACATGTGTAATTGTGAAGTATTGAAATTGTCCCTAGTCGATAAATTGATAAATACGGACACTATCAATTCTGTTGAGACTAGCATGGGTTATTCTCTAATCAGCTGATTCTCACTGGCTGGTGACATTGGGATGTCCGGAGATAAACATGGATGCTAGTTAAGGGAACTAGTTCATTGGAGTGACTGACTATAAGACTTCATATGGGAATCTACATGTAGATATGTCAATGAAGTTCTTACTGCAGCTTAAGTGCGATATTCCTTTGACTTGCGGTGTTCAAGTCATCTTGGTCACGGAGACTTATACTTTGACATCTTAAGCAAGCATCTCTAAGGAGGTGTGGACCCAGGATGCTTGGGTATAAGCCGATGTGCCCGAAGATGTTTGAACAGCCTACAAAGAATTCACCACTCCTTGCGAGAAGATGTATACCCAAGGCCTATCGTCGGATTGTTACTCAAAGCCTCTGGCCAGAGCATAACATGTTCCGAGTATGAATCTCTAGGAAACATGAGAGTAATTAGAATCCGTTGAACGAGAAAGACATTACGTGGGCTAGGTCTGACGTAGTCAGCCTAGTGGGGACTGACACATAAAGACCGTGTCCTGAACCAAGTGGGTATAAGATGGTGAAGGGAATGAGGCACGACTCATTATAGCTGCTGAAGGGTTTTAGAATTCTTTCTGAGGTCAACCGTTGATCTTTCGATTAATTGGGGGTCATGATGTACTACTAGGTGCCACTCATGATCGTTCTATAATTGGTTAATTATAGACGCCAACATAAATCAAAAGCCTATTTAGTCACACGCACAACGAGTGATCCGAGGGATTTAAAACGAGTTGAAAATTAGATTTTCCAATCAAGAGAAATAAGTCGAATCTGAATTTATCAGAGGCGCATCGGAAGCTTAAAATGGCTAAGTCTTTTGAAGGCTTATTGGACGAATTAAATGAGTTTAATTCGCGAGGAGGCGACTTGGTTTGGCCGGCCAAAGAGGGTCCCCACCCTCTTTGCTTTGGCCAGCCACAACAAAGGAGAGAAACCAATTTATTTGGTTTAAATTATAAAATAAATCAAGCGCGATTTGTTTTATAAAATTATGGATTAATAAATTTATATAAAGAAATTTATATAAATAAATTTATTTTCATGGAGATTAAAATAAACTTTAAATGGTTTATTTTATTTTATAAAATCAATTGTGAATTGATTTTTCCATGATAAGAAAAATTTATATAGTAAATTTTTTGTAAAAATTTATTCCATAATAAATTGGGAGATGTGTTTGTTTTATTATAAATTTAGTTATAATAAAACTTGGCATAACAGAATAATTCATAAGAAAATTTATAAGATAAATTTCTTATGTAAATTTATTCCGTTAAAAGGGAGACTTGGCAATGGAGAGGCTACTATATAAAGGAACCAAGGCAAGCCTTGAATTCCAATTAATCAAGAGATTAAGAAGCTCTCTCTCTCTCCCTTATTCTCTCCCTCTCTCTCTCTCTAGGGTCGGCACCCCTTTCTCTCTCTAGGGCCGGCGCCCCTTTCTCTCTCTAGGGCCGGCGCCCCTTTCACTCTCTAGGGCCAGCGCACCGCCTAGGGTTCCCGAGAGCCTCCTCCACCAAGAAGGTGACAAAGAAGAAGAAGAAGCGGATCGCAACTCCTTCCTCTCCCGGATCTTGATTCCGTTACTTGGTGGTTAGTCTTCCATCTTTCTCTCTTGATATTCTAGTTGTGCCTTTGGAGAATCTAGTAGTTCTTTTCGGCACAAAACTCGTGGCTTTGCGAAGTCATCCCGAACGGAACTCGGCGTGGACGCGAATAGAGGCGAAGCTTCCAAGGGACGCTACGGTTGGATCTCGTCCCTTTCTTCGAGTTACGCGAGGTACAAAGTAAATTAGTTTACTTTTTCTGCAAAATTTTAATTTATGATCATGTCCACACACCATAAGGTCGCATGCTAGATACGTGGTTAAAATAATTTGAGAAATTATTTATGCTAAACCTTCCGCTGCACGTAATTAAACTTTAAAATTACGAACCCGTATCCATGTCGACATGCACCCGGTCCCAACAGTGGTATCAGAGCCGGTTAGTGTTCGACATAATCATATAACTGTTTTGCGAAAAACTTTGTCATGATCTCAATTTTAAAAAATTTTCCAATTATGGAAACTTTCCAATTATGATAAATTTTAGATTTAGGAATTTCAAAGTTTGGAAATCCTCATGAAATTTCGCAAACTTTTGAAATATCCTAGTTTCTGAAATTTTATGATAATTGTAAAAACTTCCCATCTTTGGAAACTTTCCAATTTTGGAAATTTCCTATTTTGGAAATTTTTCAATTTTGGAAATATGTAAGTTTTCTTTGTACCAGAAACTTACAATTATTCTGAAAACCTATTATGAAATCTCGCAATTTTGGGCACTTTCTTTCAAGAAAGTCTAGACAAATTTATGGATCATTAATTGACAATTAAATTCGAATTGGTTTTAAATTATTAACAAAATTCTTTATTTTGGATTGAGCCTCGGGGAGCCGTCCAATTTAAAGTTAGTTGTTGTAATTTAATTTCCCATTTTGAATAAAATTGTCATGTTTAATTTGGTTACGCCTCGGGGAGCGGACCAAATTAGATTTACGACAAATTTCTTTTCTTTGGGTATCTGAGCCTCGGGGAGCCACCTTTAGAAAATAATTTGTTGTAATTAATTAATCCATGAATAAAATATGTGATCAAATTTTGGAAATTTGATTTAAGAGGTGATGCTCTTACATATTGTTGTCTCCAAAATTAATTAGGAAAATGGTTTCCTATAGAGTTTTCTTAAATGAGATTTTCATGAAAATAATATGTGGTTGAATTAAGGGAATCTGTCTCTTAATTTAATAAGATTTGATTTAGAGAAATCAAAGTCTTAAACATATTATTTCCGAAATTGATTATGACAATTTAGGAAATTGTTTCCCAAAACAATTCCTTGAATAAAGTATGAAATTAGAATTAGGAAATCCGGTTCCTAATTCAATTAATGAGACTGGATAAATTAAGTCACATATATACTTTATTAAGGAAATCGTTAGTCATGACATAATTATATGTCATGAATGTGCTTAGAAAAGAAAGGATGAGACCCAAAACCCCTTACAAAATATTAAGGCCAACACCTTCCATTAATATGGTTAGAATCAGAGTTTTGTTTCTCGTTTGGGTTGATGGACACATCCATGCCCAGCTTGAACCTTAACATGTTCAAACCATGGAATTAGTTTATGAATAATATAGTTGGAGTCAGAGGTCAATCCTTAGTTTTGGTTGTTGGACACATCCAAGCCTGACTAAACGGTTGAATGAGCTCCAACCATATTAAAACTATTTCTTGATTAATGGGTCAGCCTTAAGCTTGGAGCATCGATTTATTGTGCCACAGCCAAGGTCGATGTAAAGAGAGGTGCAGTTGGGTGCTATGTATATTGTTGCATACTTGTTAATGAGTTAACAACCCAATGATTTATGCAAACATTCAATTAGTTGATAGCATAAAGTGATAGTTACATATATGTGATATGTAATCGGTATAAGTACCTACCTTCATAGCTAAGAATAACTTGATGGCCACAGCCATGGTTGTTCTTATCTATAGTTGGATATCAACCTATTTGGAGATGTTCCTACGATCTCCCGAATTGATAAAAAGGGTTATTCAATTCGAAAAATAAATAGGATTTAATTAATGTATGATGATGCATTCTTTATCATTCTTCTCACATAAGCTCAATTTGTATTTCTAGGATAATCACTCGATCATGTCTTCTCTGAATTTGCGTTCCATTTTGGACACCAATAAACTAACTGGGTCAAACTTCATGGACTGGCTTCGAAACCTGAGGATAGTCCTCAAGGGAGAGAAGCTTGCTTATGTCCTTGAAGAACAACTTCCTAACCGTCCTCCTGAAGATGCAACTCCAGACCAGTTTCCTGAGTTGCTCAACCTGCTGAAGACTGTAGAGCCTTCTGTGAAGCAGGATCAGAAGACGGTACTGTTAGTTGGTTCCTCTAAGAAAGGTTCTAAGAGGAAGGCCAAAGACCAGAATAAAGGAAAGAAGAAAAAGGCAAAAAAGACTGAAAAGACACCAAAAGGCACTTGTCATCATTGTGGCAAGGAGGGTCACTGGCGAAGAAACTGCAAGGTTTATCTTGAGTCCTTGAAAGAGAAGGCATCCGATGCCCCATCCTCTTCAAGTATCTTCGTTATTGAATGTCACTCTATTTCCTCAAATACCTGGGTACTTGATACTGGGTGCAGCTTACATATATGTAATGACATACAGGGGCTAAGGAATAGAAGAAGACTCGTCAAGGGAGAAGCGAATTTGCGAGTTGGAAATGGAGCAAAGATTGCTGCTGTTGCCATCGGAACATAATTGCTAAAGCTCCCTACTGGACTTGTCTTAGAGTTGGATAATTGTTATTTTGTTCCTTCGTTAATAAAGATCATTGTATCTATTTCATACTTGAATGAAAAGGGTTATCATTTAACTTTTAGTAACAATTGTTGTTACATAACTTTAAATGGCGTTCTTTATGGGAATGGAACTTTGTGCAATGGTATCTACACGTTAGATTTATCCGGTGACGTTTTCAATATCGAAGTTAGCAACAAACGTGCTAGAATAGATAATCGAATAGACTCCTACACGTGGCATTGTCGTCTTGGCCATGTAAGTAAGAAACGCATGACCAAATTACACCGATATGGAATTTTGGAATCATTTGAACCCGGTTCATTTGATACATGCGAATCATGCTTAAAAGGCAAGATGGACAAATTACCCTTTTCCGGAAAAGGTAATCTAGTGGGAGAATTGCTTGGTCTAATACATACTGATGTTTGTGGACCAATGTCAACTCTTGCACAAGGAGGCTATAGCTACTTCATCACCTTTATCGATGATCACTCACGATTCGGGTATGTGTTCTTGATGAAACACAAATCTGAAGCTTTTGAGAAATTCAAAGAGTTCAGAAATGAAGTAGAGAAACAGCTTGGCAAAAGTATTAAGATACTTCGATCCGATCGGGGTGGTGAATACGTAAGTCAAGAGTTTCAAGATTATCTTAGGGACAATGGGATATTGTCCCAATGGACTCCGCCGTATACACCACAGCATAATGGTGTATCTGAGAGGTGCAACCGAACCTTGATGGACATGGTTAGGTCGATGATGAATCATGCAACTCTTCCAAAATCCTTTTGGGGCTATGCACTTAAGACAGCTGTTTACTTGCTAAACAGAGTCCCGACCAAGGTAGTCTCAACTACTCCATATGAGACATGGAATAGTAAGAAACCTCACTTAACTCACCTTAAGATATGGGGTTGTCTTGCTTATGTGAAGCGGACTGTATCAGACAAATTGGATGCTAAGTCTGATAAATGTCTATTTATTGGATACCCTAAGGAAACGAAGGGTTACCAATTCTATCATCCCTTGGAACAAAAGGTGTTTGTTTCAAGGCATGCTGTATTTCTGGAAAGGAATTTCTTTTACAAGAAAACAGTGGGAGTGGCATTGAACTTGATGAAGTTCAAGAAACTCCATAGGCATTACAGAGACACCTAGTCTAGACCCACAACCAATAACTCATAATGATGAGCTATCAGTTGAACCTAAAACAACACCACCTCTTCGAAGGTCTGATAGGACACGCAATATTCCAGAGAGATACGGATTTCTCATAAGTGAATCGAACGACGTGTTACTCATAAGCGATGACGAACCTATCAGTTATGAAGATGTTCTGAAAAGTTCAGAAAGGGACAAATGGCTTGAAGCCATGAAGTCGGAAATGGATTCCATGTACGAAAATCAAGTATGGGACTTGGTTAACCCACCTGAAGGGATTAAGCCCATAGGGTGCAAGTGGGTTTTCAAGAAGAAAACCGACATGGAAGGTAATGTTGTTACCTTTAAGGCTAGATTAGTGGCAAAAGGATATCGTCAGAAACAAGGAATTGATTATGACGAAACCTATTCGCCAGTAGCTATGCTTAAATCCATTCGGATGCTCCTAGCCATAGCAGCTCATTATGATTATGAGATATGGCAAATGGATGTGAAAACTTTCCTTAATGGAAACCTGCTTGAGGATGTATACANGGATTTTGTGAGAAATCAAACTCTTTGATTGTCTCATCAAAACGGATGTTCCAGCTCCTAGATGCTTGCTTTAGTCCATATATGGATCGTCGAAGCTTGTATACTTTGGTTTTATTAACCAATGTGAAACCTTCAGGTTGTATCATGTATACATCCTCAAGCAGGTTTCCATTAAGGAAAGTTGTTTTCACATCCATTTGTCATATTTCATAATCATAATGAGCTGCTATGGCCAGGAGCATCCGAATGGATTTGAGCATAGCTACTGGCGAATAGGTTTCGTCATAATCAATTCCTTGTTTCTGACGATATCCTTTTGCCACTAATCTAGCCTTAAAGGTAACAACATTACCTTCCATGTCGATTTTCTTCTTGAAAACCCACTTGCACCCTATGGGCTTAATCCCTTCAGGCGGGTTAACCAAGTCCCATACTTGATTTTCGTACATGGAATCCATTTCCGACTTCATGGCTTCAAGCCATTTATCCCTTTCTGAATTTATCAGAACATCTTCATAACTGATAGGTTCGTCATTGTTAACGAGTAACACGTCGTTCGATTCACTTATGAGAAATTCGTATCTCTCTGAAATATTGCGTGTCCTATCAGACCTACGACGAAGTGGTATTGTTTTAGGTTCAACTGATAGCTCATCATTATGAGTTATTGGTTGTGGGTCTAGACTAGGTGACTCCGTAATGTCTATTGGAGTTTCTTGAACTTCTTCAAGTTCAATGCTACTCCCACTATTTTCTTGTAAAAGAAATTCTTTTTCCAGAAATACAGCATGCCTTGAAACAAACACCTTTTGTTCCAAGGGATGATAGAATTGGTAACCCTTCGTTTCCTTAGGGTATCCAATAAATAGACTTTATCAGACTTAGCATCCAATTTGTCTGATACAGTCCGCTTTACATAAGCAGGACAACCCCATATTTTAAGGTGAGTTAAATGAGGTTTCTTACTATTCCACGTCTCATATGGAATAGTAGAGACTACCTTGGTCGGGACTCTGTTTAGTAAGTAAACAGTTGTCTTAAGCGCATAGCCCCAAAAAGATTTTGGAAGAGTTGCACGATTCATCATAGATCTAACCATGTCCATCAAGGTTCGGTTACGCCTCTCAGATACACCATTATGCTGTGGTGTACATGGCGGAGTCCATTGAGACAATATCCCATTGTCCCTAAGATAATCTTGAAACTCTTGACTCAAGTATTCACCACCCCGATCGGATTGAAGTATCTTAATACTTTTGCCAAGCTGTTTCTCTACTTCACTTATGAACTCTTTGAATTTCTCAAAAGCTTCAGATTTGTGTTTCATTAAGAACACATACCCGAATCGTGAGTAATCATCGATAAAGGTAATGAAATAACTATAACCTCCTTGTGCAAGAGTTGACATTGGTCCACATACATCAGTATGTATTAGACCAAGCAATTCTCCCACTGGTTTACCTTTTCCGGAAAAGGGTAATTTGGTCATCTTGCCTTTTAAGCATGATTCGCATGTATCAAATGAACCGGGTTCAAATGATTCCAGAATTCCACATCGGTATAATTTGGTCATGCGTTTCTTACTTAAATGGTCAAGACGACAATGCCACGTATAGGAGTCTATTTGATTATCTATTCGAGCACGTTTGTTGCTAACTTCGATATTGAAAACGTCTCCGGATAAATCTAATGTGTAGATACCATTGTATAAAGTTCCGGTCCCAAAAAGAACACCATTTAAAGTTATGTAACAGCAATTGTTACTAAAAGTTAAATGATAACCCTTTTCATTCAAGCATGAAATAGATACAATGTTCTTTATTAACGAAGGAACAAAATAACAATTATCCAATTCTAAGACAAGTTCAGTAGGGAGCTTTAGCAAATATATTCCGATGGCAACAGCAGCAATCTTTGCTCCATTTCCAACTCGCAAATTCGCTTCTCCCTTGACGAGTCTTCTTCTATTCCTTAGCCCCTGTATGTCATTACATATATGTGAGCTACACCCAGTATCAAGTACCCAGGTGGACGAGGAAATAGAGTGACATTCAATAACGAAGATACCTGAAAAGGATGGGGCATCGGATGCCTTCTTCTTCAAGGACTCAAGATAAACCTTGCAGTTTCTTCGCCAGTGACCCTCCTTGCCGCAGTGATAGCAAGTGCCTTTTGGTGCCTTTTCAGTCTTTTTGGTCTTTTTCTTCTTTCCCTTATTCTGTTCTTTGGGCTACCTCTTAGAGTCTTTCTTTGAGGAACCAACTAACAGTACCGTCTTCTGATCGTGCTTTACAGAAGGCTCTACAGTCTTTAGCAGGTTGAGCAACTCAGGAATGGTAGTCTCCAGCTTGTTCATCCGATAGTTCATCACAAATTATGAGTAACTCTTGGGCAAACAATGCAGAATTATGTCAACACTTAGTTTGTGATCCATTACAAATCCGAGTGTGCCTAGTCGCTCAATATACCCCAACATCTTCAACACAAACTGTGAGACAGAAGTGCCTTCCTGCATCTTAGAGGTGAAGAGGAGTCTGGAGACCTCGAACCTTTCGGATCTTGCCTGCTCGTCAAACATCTCATGAAGATGGAAGATGATGGTATGAGCATCCATATGCTCATGCTGCTTTTGCAGCTCAGGTACCATAGCGGCCAGCATGATGCAACTCGCAAGTTCAGAATCGACCACATGTTTCTGATAGGCCACTAACTGGTCTGGAGTTGCACCTTCTGGAGGATGGTTGGAAAGTTGTTTTTCAAGGACATAAGCAAGCTTTTCTGCCTTGAGGACTATCCTCAGGTTTCGAAGCCAGTCCATGAAGTTTGGCCCAGTCAGCTTATTGGTGTCCAAAATGGAACGCAAGTTCAGAGAAGACATGATCAAGTGATTATCCTAGAAATACAAATTGAGCTTATGTGAGAAGAATGATAAAGAATGCATCAATATACATTAATTAAATTCTATTTATTTTTCGAATTGAATAACCCTTTTTATCAATTCGGGAGATCATAGGAACATCTCCAAATAAGTTGATATCCAACCATAGATAAGAACAACCATGGCTAGAGTCCATCAAGTTATTCTTAGCTATGAAGGTAGGTAATTATACCGATTACATATTATACATATGTAACTATCACATTATGCTATCAACTAATTGAATGTTTGCATAAATCATTGGGTTGTTAACTCATTAACAAGTATGCAACAATATACATAGCACCCAACTGCACCTCTCTTTACATCGACCTTGGCTATGGCACAACAAATCGATGCTCCAAGCTTAAGGTTGACCCATTAATCAAGAAATAGTTTTAATATGGTTGGAGCTCATTCAACCATTTAGTCAGGCTTGGATGTGTCCAACAACCAAAACTAAGGATTGACCTCTGACTCCAACTATATTAATCATAAACTAATTACATGGTTTGAACATGTTGAGGTTCAAGCCAGGCATGGATGTGTCCATCAACCCAAACGAGAAACAAAACTCCGGTTCTAACCATATTAATGGAAGGTGTTGGCCTTAATATTTTGTAAGGGGTTTTGGGTCTCATCCTTTTCCTTTTAAGCACATTCATGACATATAATTATGTCATGTTCTAATGATTTCCTTAATAAAGTATGCATGTGACTTAATTTATCAAGTCTCATTAATTGAATTAGGAACCAGATTTCCTAATTCTAATTTCATACTTTATCCAAGGAATTGTTTTGGGAAACAATTTCCTAAATTGTCATAACAATTTCAGAAATAATATGTTTAAGACTTTGATTTCTCTAAATCAAATCTTATTAAATTAAGAGACAGATTCCCTTAATTCAACCACATATTATTTACATGAAAATCTTATTTAAGGAAATAAACTCTATAGGAAACAATTTTCCTAATTAATTTTGGAGACAACAATATGTAAGAGCATCACCTCATAAATCAAATAAGAAAATTATCATTTGAGAATCACCTCAAAAATTTCCAAGATTTGATCACATATTTTATTTATGGATAATTAATTACAACAAATTATTTACTTTGGGTGGCTCCCCGAGCCACTCCCCAAAGAAAAGAAATTTATTGTAAATCTAATTTGGCCTGCTCCCCGAGGCATAACCAAATTAAATTTGACAATTAAAGAACTTGTTAATAATATAATTTGGATGGCTCCCCGAGGCCTATCCAAATCAATTTTACCAATTCATATTCAAAATAGGAAATTAAATTATAACAACTAACTTTAATTTGGGTGGCTTCCCGAGGCACTCCCCAAAGTAAAGAATTTTGTTAATAATTTAAAAACCAATTTGAATTTAATTGTCAATTAATGTTTCCATAAAATGTCTAGACTTTCATGAAAAGAAAGTGCCCAAAATTACGAGCTTTCCATAAATGGAAAGTTTCCAAAATTAAAAGGTTTTCAGAATTACGAGCTTCGGTTCATCTTGTTGCGGACGTACACAAGACAAAGGAGAAGTTTCCATCTCCTTTTGTGGCGCGCGGGAGCAAGGAGTAAGAAAGGTGAAGGTGCCAGCGAGGATAAGTTTCCCTTTTGGTGGTTGTCGCCGGAAAAGGGAGGTCGAGAGAGGCTATCTTCCTTGTGGTGTTGTTGTCGCGGGATAGGAAGAAGGTGGAGAGGTTGGCTTAGGTTGTGGTGAAGGAGAGGAACTCATCCTCTTGACTTCATCACCATCTTCTTCAAGGGACTGCTGAGTGGTGGAAAAAAACCCTAGCCCTAGGGTTTTTGGTTCTCGGCGCAAGGGAAGAAGAAAAGAAAGGATTGGTTTGCGTGCCTTCAGGGTTTGCGTGCCTTGGTGACTCCACGTCTTGGGAGACTGTCACCCACACGACGTCCAAGAGGGCAGGGTCATAGGATAGAAGATTGCGAGGTAAACGGCGAGGTATAATTCTCCCAGGCTCAGTTTTCGTTATGCTATATTTGTTTTGTGTCATTATGCTTTGCCTTGACATTTTATGTGTGTTTAATTATTATTTGTTAGGATCGATTATGTCCGCTAGAGGGGGGGTGAATAGCGAATCACGGATCTTTCTTGTACCTGCGTTGTTAGTTGCACAGCGGAAACAATAATAAAAAGAATAAACAACGCTAACAATCAGAATTTACTTGGTATCCACCCCGGCCAGGTGACTAATCCAAGAATCCGTTGGTGGATCACTCCCGAATAACCTCCGGCTAGCTCTCGTCGCTCCTTGTGGATGGAGAAACCTCACCACAACACCTTTGACAACCTTGAGCCCAAAAACTACTAACTTGCCTTTTACCAAGACAAGTTTTGTCAAGAAACTCAGCCACCACGAAGTCCTTTTTAAATAGGACTTGGGGCTGATTTCTCGCTATCAGTTGACTGCCCCTAGGGCAGTCGACTGGTGCCAGCCAAATTCGACCATTGACAACCCCAACGTTCGAATTCTGCCAGCTCGCCAGCCGCTACCAGTCGACTGCTAAAATGGAGGTCGACTGGCCCAGGGTCCAGAACCTACTGTGAGTTTCTGTTTGCGCTGGCAGTCGACTGTTATAACACCAGTCGACTGCTCAGCCTCTACAAACACTCTTCCTCACTCTCTTGACCCTCGTCGACATGTGCCTTCAAGCATTCTCTCTTGGCTTGCTCCTTGAAGTCCTCTTCCACCGGCTATCGTCCCTCGGATGCGCACGCAAGTCCTCGTCCTGCCTCCATGCCACCCTTCACGTGTGCCCTTTGAAGTCAACTTCTTAGCTTGCCCTTGGAGTCATCTTCCCTCGGCTCTTGTCCCTTACCTTAGCTAACTCTTCACCAGCAGCCTTGACTATTGCCTTCACGCCCTCTTTATCTTCGGCCCTCGTCCCTCGGATGCACACAAGCCTCCAGCTTGTCTCCATGCAACCCTTCACCATACCGAAGTCGTCCAGCCAAGTCAATATGTGTAAACCTGTACAACCTGCACACTCACATACCCATATTAGTACACAAGGGAAAACCTAACTTAAACCCTTTGCCCAAACATCAAAACACAAGGTCACTTCGGACCTTAGATTGTCTCAACAATCTCTCCCTTTTTGATGTTTGGCAATACATTTAAGTTAGGGAAAGCAAAATAGTAGTTAGTAGCAAAAACAATGCATATGCAATGCAAAAATGGATCCTATCCCAAGGCATCTCACACCTAACCCTCCAAGTTAGGAATTTTCACAAAAAAATGGGCTTTTTAAAGCTTCTCCCAAGCTCCCCTTACATTGGACTTACAAAGGCTTTTTAAGAACCTCTCCCAGGTTCCCCTTACGCCAAGAATGGAGCAACCATGCTCCCCCTTAATCTTAGCTCCTCCTAAACCAAGGGTTTCTAGCAAAGGTGTGTTTGGTTTCCCAACTTAAACCCAACACTTCTCCCCCTTTGCCTAACATCAAAAAGAACCCAACAATATCCCAATTATTGGTTCTTTCAATCCCCAATGACCATAAACAATGTGTACTAGCCCCCCCATACACTTGTTTTAAATTATTTGGACCCCAAACCAGCTGCTGATATAAAAATTAGCCAAAATGGCAGTCGACTGCCAAAATGGCAGTCGACTGATACTCTGAAAGTCTGAAATTTCAACATTTCTGACAAAATTCAGAAATGCGCCAAAAATTCCACAAATCTCTAAAAATTCTCAAATTTTGTGGAGAGGTTTGTGGTACCCATGTCTACTTGGGAAAAATACATTCCAAAATGTATCCATCACCATTCCCAAGTTTGACACAAAACCCAAGACTAGCCAAAAACTTCAATCAAACCTTGACCTAAAGTCCTAATTTTGGTTTCCTCTTGATGTTTTTGCCCATGTCACCCCAAAATGCATCCCTAGCATTGATTTTCATGGCAATAACACATCAAAAATCAATTTTCATGGAATATGACCCCAATGTCATATTTTCATGCATGAAACTTAACAACACCATGCCAAAACCCAAGAATTGAGACTCAAGTCCGTCTCCAATTCTTTTGGCACACTCCATGGTCCATCTAGACCTTTAGGAGCACCCCTCCCAATGTCCATTCACCATATATCCCAAAGGCTCCTAGAGCTCCCCCTAGAGCTCTTAGCCCTAGCCACCTCCCTAAGTGACTCAACCATCACTAGGCCACACCGGTGTACCTCCGGTGACTCTTGGCCTACAAACTCAACCCTCTTAACCTTAGACACCTTGTCTTTGGTTAAGTCATTTCTTTTTCCTTTAAATGGCACCCCTTTGCCATTTTTGCCCTCCCCCTTCTTGCCATAATCATATGCTACCCTAGCATATTTCTTTCCCTTGGCATGGGAGTTCTTAGATCGGTATCCCAACCCCGATCTATCATTGGTGCGGTTTAACCCACCCAACACCATATCTAAACCCTTAGATCCGATAGTGAATCTCTCTAGGGTTTTCTCTAACCTATCAAGCTTTTCCCTTAAAGCTTGATTTTTTCCTTTCTAGGTTCCTAAACCTAGAATCCATATGTCCACTTTGGACATTCCTAGACCGACCCTCCTTTCTAGGCACATTCCTTCCCTTCTTGGGCTTAGTGCCTTGTTCCTTAAGTACAAAGGTCCTAGGTTGATCATGATGCATGTTTTTCCTAGGGTCATGATCTACCTTGTTAACCCTAGTCCTATCATTATATTTAAATCCGAAATTGTGCACCATTAAGTAATTTTCATTAATCCTAGCATGCATGAATATATATTTAATTTTATTTTTATCATGCATGGAGGAACTTGCATTAGAATTACAGTTTGGCTTAAGGTTAGGAATTACCTTCCTTACCTTTGGAGTTCCTCCTTGATGTGGGCTTCTTCTCTTCTTCCTTTCTTCTTTCTCCCATCTCCTCAAGTGCTCCATTTTCTTTAGTTCACTTTTTCTAGGGCACTTGGTGTGGTAGTGCCCTAGCTCTCCACATGTGAAGCATCGAATCTTCTTTTTCTTTTCTTGGGCTTCTCCATTCCTACAATTCATGTTAGATTTAAATTGAATGGACCCGGTTTAGAGAGTACCTCCTTCTTACCTTTCGGGAACTTATCCTTGTAGTGCCCCTTTTCGTTGCATCCAAAGCATGTGATATGGTTCTTGGTCTTGGCTTTGGTGGAGGTTGGAGCTCTTTCTTGCTCCGGTATGGAAATGGATCTCTCCTCCCCCTCAATTCTTGAAATTGATACTTCTTCTTCTTCTTCTCTAGATGAGGTGGAGGACCTCTCACTTTCTTCTTCCATATCACTTGAGGAGGTAGATGATTCTTCTTCTTTTTCTCCCCTTCTTGGGCTATTGAGTTTACCTCCTCGGCCTCTTCCACTAATTAATCTCGTGTAGGATTTTTATGGATTTCTTCTACCTTTTTCCATAGATCATGTGCTTTTTCGTATGCTCCTACACCATTCAAAATATTAGTAGGCAAAATGTTATGCAATATATCAATTACCTTTTTATTCGCCTTGGATTGATTTTCTTGTTCTTGATTCCAATATCTAGGTCTAAGCCTCTTCCCATGCTTATCCTTTGGAATCTCGAAGGGCTCTTCAAGCGCAATCCGAAGGTCCCACTCTATTCCGAACCATGTCTCCATCCGTGACTTCCAATACCCGAAATCGTCATGGTCGTAGGCCGGCGGAGTGTAGATGTTGTCCCCCAACTTATCTTCCATTTTCTTTTCCCTCTAGCGTGTGCTCTTCTTGGCGGTTAGTCCAATCACGAGCGGTCCTTCGGTCTGATACCAATTGTTAGGATCGATTATGTCCGCTAGAGGGGGGTGAATAGCGAATCACAGAACTTTCTTGTACCTGTGTTGTTAGTTGCACAGCGGAAACAATAATAAAAAGAATAAACAACACTAACAATCAGAATTTACTTGGTATCCACCCCGGCCGGGTGACTAATCCAAGAATCCGTCGGTGGATCACTCCCCGGATAACCTCCGGCTAGCTCTCGTCGCTCCTTGTGGGTGGAGAAACCTCACCACAACACCTTTGACAACCTTGAGCCCAAAGACTACTAACTTGCCTTTTACCAAGACAAGTTTTGTGAAGAAACTCAGCCACCACGAAGTCCTCTTTAAATAGGACTCGGGGCTGATTTCTCGCTATCAGTTGACTGCCCCCAGGGCAGTCGACTGGTGCCAGCCAAATTCGACCGTTGACAACCCCAACGTTCGAATTCTGCCAGCTCACCAGCCGCTACCAGTCGACTGCTAAAATGGCAGTCGACTGGCCCAGGGTCCAGAACCTACTGTGAGTTTCTGTTTGCGCTGGCAGTCGACTGTTATAACACTAGCCGACTGCCTAGCATCTACAAACACTCTCCCTCACTCTCTTGACCCTCGTCGACATGTGCCTTCAAGCATTCTCTCTTGGCTTGCTCCTTGAAGTCCTCTTCCACCGGCTATCGTCCCTCGGATGCGCACGCAAGTCCTCGACCTGCCTCCATGCCACCCTTCACGTGTGCCCTTTGAAGTCCACTTCTTAGCTTGCCCTTGGAGTCATCTTCCCTCGGCTCTTGTCCCTTGCCTTAGCTGACTCTTCACCAGCAGCCCTGACTATTGCCTTCACGCCCTCTTTATCTTCGGCCCTCGTCCCTCGGATGCACACAAGCCTCCAGCTTGTCTCCATGCAACCCTTCACCATACCGAAGTCGTCCAGCCAAGTCAATATGTGTAAACATGTACAACCTGCACACTCACATACCAATATTAGTACACAAGGGAAAACCAAACTTAAACCCTTTGCCTAAACATCAAAATACAAGGTCACTTCGGACCTTAGATTGCTCAACATTATTTAGACTTGAAATCTTAGATAATAATAATTAACTGGACCCCGAAGATAAACACAAAAACTGGCGATCCAAATCGTCGTCTTTTTCACGGTTAGTTAATCCGGAAAGTCGCAAAGCCTTTGTGGCTAAGTTGTGACTTGGATTATCTAACACGACGATGAATCGGTCGTTGTAGGGACGATTCTCTATTCGGATTAAATTTTTAATCTGTGGCTATAGAGAGGTCACTCAGAAATCCGTGGCCATAGAGTGGTCTCTCAGATACGACCACATGGTTGTATTGGAAACCGCCAAGGGATAACCAACATGGTGGTGGAAGACTTCCCAACCTGTGAATCTTGCTTGGAAGGTAAGATAACCAAGAGGTTGTTCAAGGCCAAAGGGTATAGAGCCAAAGATGTGTTAGAGTTGGTTCATTCTAATTTGTGTGGTCCTATGTCTATCCAGGCTAGAGGTGGCATTGAATACTTCATCTCCTTTATAGACGATTATTCAAGGTATTGGTACATTTACTTGATGCGCCACAAGTCTGGATGCTTTGATAAGTTCAATGAATTCAAGGCTGATGTGGAGAAACATCAAGGTAAAAGTTGTGGGATCATTTAGAATCGATAGAGGGGGTGAATATCGATAAAATCTTTTCAGATTAAAAAGATCAATTACGCAGCGGAAAAATTGAAATCAATGATAACACTTTGATTTTTACTTGGTTCGGAGTCTAGATTGGCTCCTACTCCAAGGCCCACGGTCCTTGACCGTTTACGTGTTGGGACCGGGTGCATGTTGACATGGATACGGGTTCGTAATTTTAAAGTTTAATTACGTGCAGCGGAAGGTTTAGCATAAATAATTTCAAAAATTATTTTAACCGCGTACCTAGCATGCAACCTTAAGTTGTGGAGACATGATCATAAATTAAAACTTTGCGGAAAAGTAATCTAATTTACTTAGTACCTCGCGTAACTCGAAGAAAGGGACGAGATCCAACCGTAGCGTCCCTTGGAAGCTTCGCCTCTATTCGCGTCCACGCTGAGTTCTCTTCGGGATGACTTCGCAAAGCCACGAGTTTTGTGCCGACAAGAACTACTAGATTCTCCAAAGGCACAACTAGAATATCAAGAGAGAGAGATGGAAGACTAACCACCAAGTAACGGAATCAAGATCCGGGAGAGGAAGGAGTTGCGATCCGCTTCTTCTTCTTCTTTGTCACCTTCTTGGTGGAGGAGGCTCTCGGGAACTCTAGGCGGTGCGCCGGCCCTAGAGAGAGAAAGGGGTGCCAGCCCTAGAGAGAGAAAGGGGCACCGACCCTAGAGAGAGAGAGGGAGAGAATAAGGGAGAGAGAGAGAGCTTCTTAATCTCTTGATTAATTGGAATTCAAGGCTTGCCTTTGGTTCCTTTATATAGTAGCCTCTCCATTGCCATGTCTCCCTTTTAACGGAATAAATTTACATAAGAAATTTATCTTATAAATTTTCTTATGAATTATTCTGTTATGCCAAGTTTTATTATAACTAAATTTATAATAAAACAAACACATCTCCCAATTTATTATGGAATAAATTTTTACAAGAAATTTACTATATAAATTTTTCTTATCATGGAAAAATCAATTCACAATTGATTTTATAAAATAAAATAAACCATTTAAAGTTTATTTTAATCTCCATGAAAATAAATTTATTTATATAAATTTCTTTATATAAATTTATTTATCCATAATTTTATAAAACCAATCGAGCTTGATTTATTTTATAATTTAAACCAAATAAATTGGTTTCTCTCCTTTGCTGTGGCCGGCCAAACCAAAGAGGGTGGGGACCCTCTTTGGCCGGCCAAACCGAGCCGCCTCCTCGCAAATTAAACTCATTTAATTCGCCCAATAAGCCTTCAAAAGACTTAGCCATTTTAAGCTTCCGATGCGCCTCTGATAAATTCAGATTCGACTTATTTCTCTTGATCGGAAAATCTAATTTTCAACTCGTTTTAAATCCCTCGGATTACTCGTTGTGCGTGTGACTAAATAGGCTTTCGATTTATGTTGGCCGTCTATAATTAACCAATTATAGAACGATCATGAGTGGCACCTAGTAGTACATCATGACCCCCAATTAATCGAAAGATCAACGGTTGACCTCAGAAAGAATTCTGAAACCCTTCAGCAGCTATAATGAGTCGTGCCTCATTCCCTTCACCATCTTATACCCACTTGGTTCAGGACACGGTCTATGTGTGTCAGTCCCCACTAGGCTGACTACGTCACACCTAGCCCAAGTAATATCTTTCTCGTCCAATGGATTCTAATTACTCACATGTGTCTAAGAGATTCATACTCTGAACATGTCATGCTCTGGCCAGAGGCTTCGAGTAACAATTCGACGATAGGCCTCGGGTATACATCTCCTCGCAAGGAGTGGTGAATCGTTTGTAGGTTGTTCAAACATCTTCGGGCACTTCGGCTTATACCCAACCATCCTGGGTCCACACCTCCATGGAGATGCTTGCTTAAGATGTCAAAGTATAAGTCTCCATGACCAAGATGACTTGAACACCGCAAGTCAAAGGAACATCGCACTTAAGCTGCAGTAAGAACTTCACTGACATGTCTATATGTAGACTACCATATGAAGTCTTACAGCCAGTCACTCCAATGAACTAGTTCCCTTAACTAGCATCCATGTTTATCTCCGGACATCCCAATGTCACCAGCCAGTGAGAATCAGCTGATTAGAGAATAACCCATGCTAGTCTCAACAGAATTGATATTGTCCGTATTTATCAATTCATCGACTAGGGACAATTTCAATACTTCACAATTGCACATGTAGAGATAATCACTAGTTGTGAATTCATCACAAATTCTCTCATGCTGTGAATTGTATTACGGATATTCAGTAAATGAGTTCAAGATCTCAATCAAATACATGAACATGTATACTCAAATAGTGAATATTCATTTATTAAAATAAATGATTACAATCATAAGGCGATTGCCTTAGGACACTTCTCTCATATTACTAACATTACGATGGGCAATTCTATATTGCGTAAAAATATTACACAGTTGAGTTCAAATAGAGAATTTAAATACAATAATTAAATAATAATTATACTGATGACCGAAGTAGATTTGTAGATCGGAGCCACGGTTCGTCGTTGGCGCTTGAGACTTGAGCACAGAGCGTTTGGAGCAGAGCGCTTGAAAGAATTCGTTCGAAGCAGTTGTATCTGGAAGCAAGGGGGTGAACCCCTTTATATACTCTGTTCTTGGGCGCCTGTGTTGAAGGGGGCGCCTGACACGTGGCCTGTTCTACCCGAATCTATATCCGCAGACTTGGCCAGCGCTTATCCCTTCAACTGGGGCGCCTGAGCTGACTGGGGCGCCTGTATCAACACAGGCGCCTCATTTGCTGACGTGGAGGCTTGCTTCGAGACTGCTTTGGAAATGGCCCTTCTTGGGCACCTGTCACCATATAGGCGCCTGTATGAACAGGCGCCTGACTTCATTCAGGCGCCTGGGAGCAGAAACCTTCATCCTTTGTTCCTGCACCCAGGGTTAGTTTCAAAACACAAATAATAAACAAATAATATGTAAGTTAAGTACAATTAATAGTCTGAGCTGTCTTGGTTCTGACTTTGGGCTTCCGAAATGGAACCCTAGGTCGAACCGATGCCTAGTGTTCCCTCCTACGGGGAACGTGTCCTCACCTACTCCTCTCAGGAAAGTTTACCTTTTTGCCAACTGGCACCTCTGGTTGGACTTTTGCCCAATCCTCCGGATCAGCTCTTCGTGCCTAGTCCGCGACCAAGACTTATTACCCAACCCTCGGTCAGGTCTTCGCTACCTAGCCCTTGGCCATGACTTATTGCCCAATTCCTCGAATCAGGACTTTGTGCCCAGTTCGCGACCAGGACCTATTGCCCAACCCTATGTCAGGACTTAGGTGCCCAGCCCTCAGCCAGGACTTATTGCCCAATTCCTAGAATTAGGATTTCATGCCTAGTGTACCTAGGACTTTTCCTGCACACTTGAGTAACTTCGTTAGATCACATTAAAACCTTAACTTATGAACCCTTTGCCATTATCAAAACAGAGGTTCGATCTTGGTGCTTCCGGCACCAACAATCTCTCCCTTTTTGATTTATGGCAACCAGGTTCAAAAAGTTAAGTTTAAAGCATTTAAAGCATATATAACAAGCATAAGAACATCACTTTTTGAAAAAAAAATCTTTACTAAGCTCCCCCTGAAATAGACGTTCTCCCCCTGAAGCTTTCAATGATATGCAGTTTTTCAAAAAGTCTAAGTGTTAAAATTTGACTAAGTGTTTTGCAAAGCATTTGCATGCTTACAAAGATTTTCCACAAAAACATTTTGCCAGTACATTTGCACTTAGAAAATTTTGCTTTAGGAAAGTTTTTCACTTAGAATAAATTTTTAAAAAAAAACCTTTACTTAAAAAAAATTATGAGCACATAGAAAAATTTGACTTAGAAAATTTTGTGTACTTAGAAAAATTTGACTTAGAAAATTTTGTGCACTTAGAAACATTTGTTCTTTAGAAAAAGCTTTTCACTTAGAATAAATTTTGTGCACTTTAAACAATTTACTTTAAAAAATTGTGCATTTGAAAAATCTATTACAAAAATCATTTGCACTTAGAACCATTTTCCACTTAAAAAGATTTTACACTTAGAACCATTTTCCACATAAAATGATTTTGCACTTAAAAAAATTTTATTTAGAAAAATTTTCACTTAACCCAAATTTTGTACAAAATTTTTCACTTAGAAAAATTTCACTAAATTTTGCACAAAATTTTCACTTAGAAAAAGATTTTCAAAAAACTTTTCAACTTAGCACTTAGAAAAGATTTTTACTTAAGGAAAATTTTGTGCACTAAACAATTTTTTACTTAGAAAAAATTGTGCACTTAAACCAAAAACAATTTTGTGCACTCAAATTTAACTTGAAAATTTAATGCAACACTTGAAATTTTAATTTTGAAAATTAAACTTGAAAAAATTTTACTCTCTTCTTTTCTCTTAAAATGAAAAATTTTACTCTCTTCTTTTCTCTCTCCCCCTTTGTCATATATCAAAAAAAATTGATAGACAACCAATTGCAAATCAATTTTGAATCAGAGCCAGTTAAAATTTTAAATACGTATTGAACCAACTCTTAGTGAACCCAAGCAATGAAAATCAAACCAATTAAACTTAACATGTTCGAGTTTTGTCTAACCCAGTTAGCTACTTACTAACTGTTATATAACAGCAGCTTTCACTTGTGTTAGTCATGTTAAATGATCTGATCAAGTTAGATTTTCTAAGCTTGAACACTTAACTTGATTGCTGTTCAATTGTATTTATCACCCCAACTACTCTAGATGCACTAACTTAAAGCATCTGGAGTCAAGGCATAGACCTAAGCATCTCAACCCAGTCTAGGTTATCAATCAAAGTGTCCTAATGTGCTGTGAGATGCTGGCTTCTAGATCTATAGGTGCATGCAATTCTAGGGTTAAAACCTAGGCTAAGTCCATTTGCGTAGAAAAACCCTAGTTTTGAAGGGGGTAAGTTTTTGAAAAATCTAAGTCAGAAAATAATTTTAAATTTCAAGACTTAATAAAAGACATGATTTTATGAAATGAAAAAAAAATGAAAATCTAAAAGATTTTTGAAAAGAAATTAGAACAGTTCTATTCTACTAAGCACAACCCTAACTGTCTTCTTAGTAAGCTAAACTCAGATTCAGGTAAGGGTTTAGTAAAGATGTCAGCTAAATTAGATTTCGAGTCCACATTCATAAGTACGATTTCACCTCTGCCTACGTGATCCCTAACAAAATGATGTTTTACTTCAATGTGTTTGTTTCGGGAGTGATGAATTGGATTCTTAGTAAGATTTATTGAGCTTATGTTGTCAATGAACACTTTGGTTTGGGTATAGTCTAGCTAAAAATCCTTAAGAGTGTGCATCATCCATAAGAGTTGTGCTACACACTCTCCTAGGGCAACATATTCTGCTTCAGTTGTGGATAAGGTCACGCAGTGTTGCTTTCTACTGCACCAGCTGACTAGACTGTGTCCTAATAATTGACAACTTTCACTTGTACTCTTTCTATCTAGTTTGCAACCGGCATAGTCAGAATCAGAGTATCCTGATAATTCAAAATTAGAAGTCCTAGGATACCAAATACCTACATTTAGGGTATCCTTAATGTACCTTAGGATTCTTTTTAGTACTGCTAGATGAGATTCCTTAGCATAGGTTTGGTATCTAGCACACATTTCTATAGCGAACAAAATGTCAGGTCTACTAGAAGTTAAGTACAATAAGCTACCAATCATACTTCTGTATAGCTTTAGGTCAACTGGTTTACCTTCAGGGTCATTATCTATTTTGACATTTGTGGTCATGGGAGTACTTAAGCTTTTAGAGTTTTCCATTTTGAATTTCTTAATTAATTCTTTTGCATATTTATATTGATGAACATAATTACCATCCTAGTTTGTTTTATTTGGAGACCTAAGAAAAAGTTTAGCTCACCCACCAAACTCATTTCAAATTCACTCTCCATAATTTTGACAAATTCTTTTAAAAAGTTAGAGTTTGTTGACCTAAATATTATATCATCTACGTATATTTGAGCTATGAATATGTCTTTTTCTAATGTTTTAATAAATAATGTTGAGTCAATTTGGCCTTGGTTAAATTCCTTAGAAATCAAATAAGTTGATAGTCTTTCGTACCAGGCCCTAGGTGCTTGTTTTACCCATAAAGGGCTTTCCTAAGTTTGAACACATATTCAGGTTTGTCTAAGTCCTCAAATCCTGGGGGCTGCCCTACATATACTTCATCTTTTATGAACCCATTAAGAAAGGCAAACATGACATCCATTTGGTACAGTTTAAAACCTCTATGGGCTACAAAAGCTAGTAACATCATAATTGATTCAAGTCTAGCTACGGGGGCATAAGTGTAACGCCCGCCTTTTTCCCACACCTTATGGTGTGGCGAGAAAGCGACGTTACGCTGACATACATGTACGCATATGACTATCTTAATGCAGCGAAATAAATTTTTTTTCTTATATATACATATGCGTTTAACCATGCATCTAATACTTGAATCATGTATATAAGCCTTAACTATCATTCATGAACATGGTGGCATTTGTAACTTAGCATATTAACATCGTACGTAGCATCATGATATAAACATTCCATAACTCATCCATAAGCATCATAAGTAGCAAGTAAATTCTTAGACAAAACCATCATAAGCATAGCATGAAACTTAAGAAAACCATGCAAAGTATAAGACACTTAACAAAGTATAAATATGAGAATTTATTTCCTTTTCCCTTGACCATGTCACTGCCACACACACTCTTGCCCCTCCTGCTGCTTCCTTTAATACCCTCTTGCTTGATCTGTGGTATAAGGAAAATAAGACTATAAGCACATATGCTTAGTAAGACTCTTTCCTACTCACTAAACCGTACGTCACATAAACATAAACATATGAAACATTTTAACATAACATAATTCTGAACATAAAACATAAGCATATTCTTAACATAAATCATAAACATAGGAACATTTAACATAGTATGATTCTTAACATAAAACATAAGCATAAAACATACTTATCATGGCATAATTCTTAACATAACATAAGCATAAACATTCTTATCATGACATAATTCTTAGCATGAACATAAGCATAAACATATTTATCATGGCATAATTCTTAACATGAACATAAGCATAAACATACTTATCATGGCATAATTCTAAACATGAACATAAGCATAAACATACTTATCATGGCATAATGTATAACATGAATGAATACATGAGTCAAATGCATATATCATAAGGATGCTTATTTGAAAACCATAATTATAAATACTTAAACATAATGATAACATCATTGGGGGTCCCCGGCTTGTACCACATACATACATCATGTGTGTGCATCCCTAAGTAAATACGAGGTAGCTAGTCTCAACCTACTAGGGTAGGAACAGCTACGGTAGTTCCAAAAACCGAGGCGTTCTTAAGGTGCCCATCCTTGTTGGACAGCTACGGTAGTCCCAGAATCGTGGACAGCTACGGTAGTCCAGAACCGAGGCGTTCTTAAGGTGTCCATCCCTTGGACCCTTACTTCGGTTCGGTACAAGCCCATTCATAAAGTAAAATAACTTCACATGCTTCATCATTCATAGAACATACATAGCATACTTAAAGATATAAACATAACCTTGTTACATGAAGCATGACATAAAGCATACTTGGCATTTCATCATTCATACTTAATTCATAACATCATTATGCCCTCAAGGCATAAACATTATCTTCATTCATCATCTTCATTCATAAGACATGACATACATACATAATTATGCCTTAAGACATAAACATCATCTTAGTCCATAAAGCTTCCATGATCATGGTACATAAGGTAAGCATGCATTTCATACATAGTACATGTCACTTAGCATACATAATCATAGTACCTATCATATGCGTGCATGGGTAGGATTCATATGAACATGATACATACTACCAAGGTTCATGGCATTCAACATAGAACATGCATAGGTCTACTTAACCATATAGCTATCATAGGCGTTTAACTTAAAATATGCATCATTTTACACAAACATGAGACCTACATCATAATACATGTGTTCATGGTATATGGTTTAAAATATTCATGAATAAACATAGCACATAACCTAAACATACAAGTCATGATATATAGCACATAAAGCTAAGGTTTTAAGTAACATAAAAACTCTTACAACTTGCTTAAACATATACATACATCATAGTAAACCATGAGCAAGTATCCTTGTACCTTAACCCAACCCAAACCCTAGATTAGGAGCTTGGCCGAATATTCAATAGAAGAAGGTCCCATCATTCAAGTAACATGAAAAGGTCCTATAAGAAAAAGGAAACTCATACATTACATACAATGTCATAGTAAGCCATTGGACCCCCATAATTATAGCTAACCCTAAATCCTAGCCCTCCCACTTGACTTTGGTCGAACCCTAATGGGTCACAAACACATGGAAAATTTTCATAAAATTCCCAATTTACATCTAATACCTTACATATAACCCCATAGGAAACCATTAGAACCCTTGCTTGGAGTTAACCCTAACTTCTTGCCCTATAACATGTCTTGGCCGAAACTTACAAGGATCATAAGGCATGTATAAATTCACATGAATCACCATTAACATCCCTTGCATCATGAGAAAACATAAGAAACATCATTAGAGAGTTAAAACTAATCCTAGCCATGGAATCATGGTGGTGGCCGAAACCCTAGAAGCCAACCTTCATGGATTTCTCAACTTAGATCTTAAACAAAGACTTAAATCATGATAAACATCAAAGGAAAACCATTATACCATAGGTGAGGGAGTCTTACCCTTGTTGACTTGGTTTTTAGACCTTAAATAGAGAAGAGGATGAAGACTTTTAGACCTTAGACCACCCCTAGCCCTTGTAGCCTTGTAGAAAGCCTTGGATCTTCAAGATGGGGTTCTTTGTGAAGCTTTTCTAAGGGAGACAAACCCTTGTGGGTTTCGGCTAGAAGGAGAAGAAGAGGGAGAGGAATAGCTTTGGTGGAAGAAGAGAAGAAGAAGAGTAACTCCAATGTCTCTTCCTTTCTCACCTACTCCTTTTATACCCAAATGAAGGGGGCAAGTGAAGAGACATGATGCCTCCTCTCATGATGACCCTTCACTTCCTTTAGCCTCAACTAAAATTCTCTTCCTTTTCCACTAGCACTCCCTTGCTAGGTGAATTGGTTAGTACATGCATGGTGATACATTAGGCCCAAGGTTCAATCCTTGGTGCATGCACTTTATTTTTATTTTATTTTATTTTTTCTTTTATTTTCGGAAATGCCCCCTAAGGCCCACCAATAGTCATGCTAATATTCCTAATTGAAACCCATTTCTATTTATATTAAATTCTACCAAAGATCACTAATAACCATGGTACTAGAAAAAACCCATGTAAGGCCCATTAGTACTTAGCTTCTTATTCCATATAGAAAATCATGGATAATCATGCTAAGGTTCCTACTAGTATCCCTATATTCCTCGAGAATCTATCTAGGCATGATCAATATTTTAAAGAAAATATTGAGAAAATTTTCCGGGTCGTTACAATCCCTCATACCTCGTGAAGGTTCGTCCTCGAACTTAGAATAACTCCGGGTACTTGCGTCTCATCTCGTCCTCGCGTTCCCAGGTAGCTTCCTCGAACCTTTGACTTTTCCATAGGACCTTGACTAAGGGTACCTCCTTGTTCCTTAGCTTTTTGACTTCCCAATCCAGGATCTGGATAGGTCGGCTTTCAAAACTTAGGTTCTCCTGAACTTGTACTGTCTGTGGTTCGATCACCTGATCTGTATTTGGAATACACTTCTTAAGCATTGACACATGGAACACGCTATGGATAGTCGACATCTCTTGAGGCAGCTCCAGCTCATAAGCTACCCTGCCGACTCTTCTCAGGATCCGGTATGGTCCCACATAACGCGGACTTAGCTTCCCTTTCTTCCCAAATCTCGTTACCCCTTTCATAGGAGCCACTTTGAGGAATACCAGATCCTCAATATCGAATTCCAGTGGCCTACGCCGTACATCTGCATAACTCTTCTGCCGGCTCTGAGCAGCTTCTATTCGTTGTCGAATGTTCTGTATAGCTCGGGTGGTGCCATCGATGAAATCCGTCGTGAGCCCCATTTCCTTCTTTTCACCACCTTCGTACCAACAGATCGGAGACCTACATCTCCTCCCGTAAAGAGTTTCATAAGGTGTCATTCCGATAGTAGCTTGGTAACTATTATTGTAAGCAAATTTCGCTAAACATAAATATCGGCACCAACCCTCTTTGAAATCCAGGGCATAAGCTCGCAACATGTCCTCGAGTACTTGATTCACTCGTTCAGTTTGGCCATCAGTCTGAGGGTGAAAAGCGGTGCTGAATCGTAGTTTAGTGCCGAGAGACTTCTGGACACACTCCCAAAAATGGGAGGTAAATCGACCATCCCTATCCGATATAATGGTCTTGGGAACTCCATGAAGTCTGATTATCTCCTTAACATATAATTGAGCTAGTTGCTCAATCGAATAAGTCATCTTGATTGCTAAGAAGTGAGCAGACTTAGTCAACCTGTCCACAATTACCCATATTGCATCATATTCGGTTGTAGTCTTGGGAAGTCCTGAAATAAAATCCATAGAGATATCTTCCCATTTCCATTCCGGAATTGGAAATGGCTGCAGAACTCCTCCGGGTCGCTGGTGTTCTGCCTTCACTCGTTGGCAGGTCAGGCAAGTGTTGACATGCTGAGCCACATCTCTCTTCATACCGGACCACCAGAATTTCTCCTTCAGGTCTTGATACATTTTGGTGGATCCCGGATGCATCGAATAAGGGGTTCCGTGAGCTTCTGCTAAAATCTCTCTCCGCAGCTCCGGATCATTAGGGATACATAGACGATCCCTAAGGTAGAGTACTCCCCCGTTGGCGATACGAAAACCATCGCCCTTTCCTTCTAGGATATCCTGCTTGATTATCTGAAGACTCGGATCACCATTTTATTTTTCCAATATGTCCTCGAACAGCGTCGGTGATATTGTCATGGTAGAAATCCGTTCGGCGATGACCTCGACCTCAAAATTCATAAGTTCTCTTTCGAGTGGTCAGGGTAATATAGATAGAGACATCAAGGTGGCGCTAGACTTCCGGCTGAGTGCATCGGCCAATTTGTTTGCCTTCCCTGGATGGTAGAAAATCTTGCAGTTGTAGTCGTTCACCAACTCAAGCCATCGGCGTTGTCTCATATTTAGGTCTTTCTGAGTGAAGAAATATCGCAGACTCTGGTGGTCTGTATAAATCCTACACTGCGCTCCATATAGATAATGCCTCCATATTTTAAGAGCGAAGACCACAACGGCCAATTCCAGATAGTGAGTGGGGTAGTTTTGTTCATGTTCTTTGAGTTGCCTAGAGGCGTAGGCAATAACCTTACCACTCTGCATAAGTACAGCTCCAAGTCCAAGTTTGGAGGCGTCGCTATACATGTCGAAGCTCTGGTTACTTTCTGGAAGGGTAAGGATTGGAGCACTTGTAAGTCTCCTTTTTAGTTCCAAGAAACTCCTTTCGCAGTTTTCCATCCATTCATACTTCTTATCCTTCCGAGTGAGCGTCGTTAGAGGGGCTGCAATTCTCGCGAAGTCCTCCACAAATTTTCGATAATAGCCCGCCAACCCAAGAAAGCTTCTAATTTCGCTGGCGTTCTTTGGCCGGCTCCAGTTATTCACAGCTTCAATCTTTGTTGGGTCTACCATAACCCCATCCTTGGAAATAATATGGCCCAAAAAGCCTACTTGGTCGAGCCAGAAATCACATTTGGAGAACTTTGCGTACAGTTGTTTTTCCCGAAGAGTCTGTAATACTATCTTCAGGTGCTCGACGTGCTCTTCTTGGTTTCTCGAATAAATAAGGATATCGTCGATGAAGACGATTACAAATTTGTCGAGAAAAGACGAGAATACCCGATTCATAAGGTCCATAAACATAGCGGGATCATTTGTCACACTGAAGGGCATAACAACGAATTCAAAATGCCTGTACCTTGTTTGGAAGGCCGTCTTCGGAATATCATCCTGTTTTACTCTAACTTGATGATAACCAGACCTCAGATCAATCTTTGAGAAAACGGCGGCTCCCTTCAATTGATCAAACAGGTCATCTATCCTCGGAAGAGGATACCTGTGCTTTAAGAGTCGATAAGAATTTCCCGGTTCTCTTCCTTGGCTCTCCGATAAATTCAAACATAGAATTTGCCTCAGGTTGAAAGACCACCTTTCGTTTACGGCACTCGACAGAAGCACCATATTTACTCCGAAAATTCATTCCCATTATAACGTCATAATCCTGAATGTCGAGTACTATCAGATCACAGTAGAGTTCTCTTCCTGCGATTTCGACTGGCATAGCACGCAGCACGTGGGTGGATGTCAGTATTTCTCCCGAAGGCAGGGTCGTCAAGAAATTTTAGTCTAAAACTTGTGGAGACATATCTATCTTCTTAGTGTAAGACATAGAGATGAATGAGTGCGTTGCCCCAGTATCAAATAATGTAGTAGCATACTGACTGTAAATAAGTATCTGACCTGTGACAACCGTTGAAGCATTCGCGGCATCCTCCTTAGTGATAGAGAAAACCCTTGCATCCGCCATAGTTGGTGGGGCCTCCAATCTCTCTTGGCTCATCAGGGTACCGTCCAGCTCAGCTTGCATATAATGTAGTTTCACTGGTGCACCCTGGTATTGAACAAGCTGTTGGGGAGGTGCCTGGTTCTTGGTAGGACAGTAAGAGGCTATGTGCCCTTCCACTCCGCAAATGAAATACCAGTTCGTACCTTTGCGGCATTCTCCGGGATGCATTTTCCCGCATGTAGCACACAGGGGAAACCTAGACTGTTTATTTGTTGGGCCCCCTTGGGGGTTGTTCCATGGCTGCCGTTTTCCACCCTGGTGTCCCTTCCAATTAGTGTTGGTACTTTGAGGTTTCTGACCTCCTGAGTGATAATGAAAGGGAGGAACATTAGGGATAATGAAAGATAAAGAATCGAGAATCCCGGAGTGAACTTGATTCTTACTTTCATTTAATGCCTTCCTTTGCTGATTGATATTGTTCAGGTAATGCTCGGTGAGTAGGACACTACTAAACAGCTCCTTGGCGGTCTGCGGTCTGTTAACTCCGCCGGCCACGTTCAGGGCTATTTCGGACCACAACATCTTCAACATAAGTCGGGCCCTTTCTTTATCAGTGTGGACCAGCTCAGGGCATAGACGAGCCAGTCGGTTAAATTTCTTCACGGCTTCATTGACCGAGAGGTTGCCCTGTCGAAACTCCGTGAACTCGTCGTAGTGCTTGTTTGTGACCCGCATATTGAAGAATTCCTCGAAGAACTCTGATTCAAAATCTGACCACGTCATCTGGTTCACCTGTCTCTTGGCCTTGACCCTTTCCCACCACATTCTGGCATCCCCAGAAAGTCAGAATGATGCACACTTGATCTTCTCATGCTCAGGCCAGTCCAGCAGCTCCATTGTACTTTCCACTGTCTTGAACTACGCTTGGGCATCCCATGGTTCGCCAGCACCCGAGAAATTCTCCGGTTTCAGCCTCAACCACTGGATTAGATAAGCCTCTTGTCGTGCCATAGTGGTCGGGCCCGTCGAAGGGGTTTGCGTAACCGTGGGTACGACGGGTATAGTCGTTTGGTTCACCGGTGGAGTGGTGGAATTTTCTTGCTAATTCATCAGGGTATTGATGGTTTGCTGCTGCTCGGTGACTTGACGTTGAAGTTGGGTCACTATTTGCATCAGGTTAGGCGATGGAGTTGTCTCATTAAGTCTGTTACTCTGTCTTCTAGCCATGCTTTTCTTCATAAAAAAAACAAGTATGGCTAATATAAGTTTTGTTGTTCCTACCCGCATACCCAATTCTAAAGTATTCGATTTCATAAAACATAAGGTAAAGTATCATTCATATCTACATATCCTAAAAGTACTTTCTACCATAAGGTGTCATTCATACTTGCATATTCTAGAATCGTAAAGGAAAATAAGATATGCCATAAAGGTACTTACTTGGAAGTGGCAGGATGAAGGCTTGATGTGTGTGTAGTGAGATGGCAACCGGCTCTGATACCAACCTGTAACGCCCGCCTTTTTCCAACACCTTACGGTGTGGCGAGAAAGCAGCATTACGCTGACATACATGTACGCATATGACTATCTTAATGCAGCGGAATAAATTTTTTTTTTCTTATATATACATATGCGTTTAACCATGCATCTAATACTTGAATCATGTATATAAGCCTTAACTATCATTCATGAACATGGTGGCATTTGTAACTTAGCATATTAACATCATACGTAGCATCATGATATAAACATTCCATAACTCATCCATAAGCATCATAAGTAGCAAGTAAATTCTTAGACATAACCATCATAAGCATAGCATGAAACTTAAGAAAACCATGCAAAGTATAAGACACGTAGCAAAGTATAAATATGAGAATTTATTTCCTTTTCCCTTGACCATGTCACTGCCACACACACTCTTGCCCCTCCTGCTGCTTCCTTTAATAACCTCTTGCTTGATCTGTGGTATAAGGAAAATAAGACTATAAGCACATATGCTTAGTAAGACTCTTTCCTACTCACTAAAATCGTACGTCACATAAACATAAACATATGAAACATTTTAACATAACATAATTCTAAACATAAAACATCTGAACATAAAACATAAGCATATTCTTAACATAAATCATAAACATAGAAACATTTAACATAATATGATTCTTAACATAAAACATAAGCATAAAACATACTTATCATGGCATAATTCTTAACATAACATAAGCATAAACATTCTTATCATGACATAATTCTTAGCATGAACATAAGCATAAACATACTTATCATGGCATAATTCTTAACATGAACATAAGCATAAACATACTTATCATGGCATAATTCTTAACATGAACATAAGCATAAACATACATATCATGACATAATTCTTAACATGAACATAAGCATAAACATACTTATCATGGCATAATGCATAACATGAATGAATGCATGAGTCAAATACATATATCATAAGGATGCCTATTTAAAATCATAATTATAAATACTTAAACATAATCATAACATCATTGGGGGTCCCCGGCTTGTACCACATACATACATCATGTGCACGCATCCCTAAATAAATACGAGGTAGCTAGTCTCGACCTACTAGGGTAGGAACAGCTACGGTAGTTCCAAAAACCGAGGCGTTCTTAAGGTGCCCATCCCTGTTGGACAGCTACGGTAGTCCCAGAACTGTGGACAGCTACGGTAGTCCAAAATCGAGGCGTTCTTAAGGTGTCCATCCCTTGGACCCTTACTTCGGTCCGGTACAAGCCCATTCATAAAGTAAAATAACTTCACATGCTTCATCATTCATAGAACATACATAGCATACTTAAAGACATAAACATAACCTTGTTACATGAAGCATGACATAAAGCATACTTGGCATTTCATCATTCATACTTAATTCATAACATCATTATGTCCTCAAGGCATAAACATTATCTTTATTCATCATCTTCATTCATAAGACATGACATACATACATAATTAGGCCTTAAGGCATAAACATCATCTTAGTCCATAAAGCTTACATGATCATGGTAAATAAGGTAAGCATGCATTTCATACATAGTACATGTCACTTAGCATACATAATCATAGTACCTATCATAAGCGTGCATGGGTAGGATTCATATGAACATGATACATACTACCTAGGTTCATGACATTCAACATAGAACATGCATAGGTCTACTTAACCATAGAGCTATCATAGGCGTTTAACTTAAAATATGCATCATTTTACACAAACATGAGACCTACATCACAATACATGTGTTCATGGTATATGGTTTAAAACATTCATGAATAAACATAGCACATAACCTAAACATACAAGTCATGATATATAGCACATAAAGCTAAGGTTTTAAGTAACATAAAAACTCTTACAACTTGCTTAAACATATACATACATCATAGTAAACCATGAGCAAGTATCCATGTACCTTAACCCAACCCAAACCCTAGATTAGGAGCTTGGCCGAATATTCAATAGAAGAAGGTCCCATCATTCAAGTAACATGAAAAGGTTCCATAGGAAAAAGGAAACCCATACATTACATACAATGTCATAGTAAGCCATTGGACCCCATAATTGTATCTAACCCTAAATCCTAGCCCTCCCACTTGACTTTGGCCGAACCCTAATGGGTCACAAACACATGGAAAAATTTCATAAATTTCCCAATTTACATCTAATACCTTACATATAACCCTATAGGAAACCATTATAACCCTTGCTTGGAGTTAACCCTAACTTCTTGCCGTATAACATGTCTTGGCCGAAACTTACAAGGATCATAAGGCATGTAAAAATTCACATGAATCACCATTAACATCCCTTGCATCATGAGAAAACATAAGAAACATCATTAGAGAGTTAAAACTAATCCTAGCCATGGAATCATGGTGGTGGCCGAAACCCTAGAAGCCAACCTTCATGGATTTCTCAACTTAGATCTTAAACAAAGACTTAAATCATGATAAACATCAAAGGAAAACCATTATACCACAGGTGAGGGAGTCTTACCCTTGTTGACTTGGTTTTTAGACCTTAAATAGAGAAGAGGATGAAGACTTTTAGACCTTAGACCACCCCTAGCCCTTGTAGCCTTGTAGAAAGCCTTGGATCTTCAAGATGGGGTCCTTTGTGAAGCTTTTCTAAGGGTGACAAACCCTTGTGGGTTTCGGCTAGAAGGAGAAGAAGAGGGAGAGGAATAGCCTTGGTGGAAGAAGAGAAGAAGAAGAGTATCTCCAATGTCTCTTCCTTTCTCACCTACTCCTTTTATACCCAAATGAAGGGGGCAAGTGAAGAGACATGATGCCTCCTCTCATGATGTCCCTTCACTTCCTTTAGCCTCAACTAAAATCCTCTTCCTTTTCCACTAGCACTCCCTTGCTAGGTGAATTGGTTAGTACATGCATGGTGATACATTAGGCCCAAGGTTCAATTCTTGGTGCATGCACTTTATTTTTATTTTATTTTATTTTATTTTTTTCTTTTATTTTCGGCAATGCCCCCTAAGGCCCACCAATAGCCATGCTAATATTCCTAATTGAAACCCATTTCTATTTATATTAAATTCTACCTAAGATCCACTAATAACCATGGTACTAGAAAAACCCATGTAAGGCCCATTAGTACTTAGCTTCTTATTCCATATAGAAAATCATGGATAATCATGCTAAGGTTCCTACTAGTATCCCTATGTTCCTCGAGAATCTATCTAGGCATGATCAATATTTTAAAGAAAATATTGAGAAAATTTTCTTGGTCGTTACAATAAGTTTGAACATAATCCAGCCCTTCTACTTGACTAAACCCTTTAGCTACTAAGCGGACTTTGTTTATCACAATCTCCCCTTGGTCATTTAGTTTGTTTCTAAATACCCAGTTAGTATCTATAACTGACTTACCCTCAGGTTTAGGTACTAAGTCCCAGACTTGGTTTCTCTCAAATTGGGCTAGTTCTTCTTGCATTGCTATAATCCAATCTGGGTCAAGTAGGGCTTCTTCTATAGTCTTAGGTTCTATCTTTGAAATTAGAGCAATTTGACTAAGATTTCGGTAAGACGATCTTGTTCTGACTCCTAAGGTTGGATCACCCAAAATTTGGTCTGATGGATGATTGAGTCTGGGTTTCTTCGTTCTTCTAGAACTAGGTTTAGCCTCAGGTCCGGCTAGAAGGTTTGGTTCAGTGATCGGTTCAACTACTTGGGTTGGTTCATCTATTGGCTCAGTTGATGCCTCAGTAGTTGGTTCAATTGATAGTTTATTTAAGGGTTCAATTAATGGTTTGATTAATGGTTCAGTATCTTCTTGATCCAGATTTGAATTGTTTGGGTTTTGATTATCAATAGACTTTGTTTCAATTTCTTCATCAAAGATTAAGTTGGTAGTTTCTTCAATTTTATGAGTTTGTTTATTGTATACCCTATAGGCTCTACTTGTTGTTAAATATCCTATGAAGGTCCCTGGGGTTGATTTTGATTGAAACTTACATAGGTAGTCCTTAGTGTTCAAAATATGAACTTTGCACCCAAAAACCCTTAAGTAATGTAGATTAGGTAATCTGTGATAATAGATTTCATAGGGTGTCTTGTTGTGTCTTCTATTAATTAAGACCCTATTTTGAATATAACAGACTGTATTTACCGCTTCTGCCCAAAATTGATTGGTTAGGTTATATTCGTTGAGCATGGTCCTAGCGGCTTTCTGAAGGGTTCTATTCTTTCTCTCAACTATTCCATTCTGTTAGGGAGTTCTAGGGCATGAAAATTCATGGACGTACCCATTGATTTTACAAAGTTCCTCAAATTTTTTATTTTCAAACTCTCCCCCATGGTCACTCCTAAGTCTTTTAATTTTTGTGTCATTTTAATTTTCTATCATTTTTCACAAATTATTAAATGAATTAAATATTTCATCTTTAGTTTTCAAGAACCTAACCTAGGTAAACCTAGAGTAATCGTCAATGATTACTAAGCAGCACTGATTCCCGCTTAGTGACTTGGCTCCATGTGAATCAAATAGGTCAAGGTGTAGGAGCTCAAGTGTGGCTTGAGTCAAGTCTGACTGAGTTGGTTTATGAGTTGACTTGGTTTGTTTGCCTTTTTGACATGAATTACAAATTGTATTGTCAAAGTTCTTAATTTTAGGTACACCTTTAATCAATCCAACTGGAGTTATTTTTGAAATTAATTTGGTATGGGTGTGGCCTAGTCTTCTATGCCAAAGATTGGTTTCTTCTAATTGAGTTAGAAGGCATTTAGGTATTGAGGGTAGATTGATTATGTAAACATTATTTTTCCTACTACCCTTAAGTGTTATTTCTGAGACTTTTAGGTTCCTAATCAGGCAGTCAGAATTGGTGAAAGTAACAATATAACCAGTATCACAAAGTTGGCTAATGCTAAGCAAATTAAATTTAAAATTTTCAACTAACAACACCTTTTTAAAAATAAAATCTGAATTAAGTTCAATGTTACCTGACCCAATTACTTTAAGTGTGGCATTGTTGGCAAATGCCACTGAGCCTAGGTTTTTAAACTTGATTTTGGTGAACTTCAATTTATCCCCAGTCATGTGTCTAGAGCATCCACTATCCAACATCCACTGGTCTAAATCTTTATGTTCCGTGATTTGTCCGTCCTCCGATATCGAGAGTTTTCCGGTGCTGACGTCTTCGTCCGGGTCAAACTCCGTTTCGGAGTCGATGTCTTTCGAGGCGATCAAAGCAAGGAGGTTCGAGTGCGGAGCTTCTTCTTCTTCTTCTGAGGACGATTCATATCAGGTGGCTTAAAGAGTCTTCTTCTTCCGAGCCTTTTTGTTCTCCTTCAGGTTGGGGCACTCTGATCTGAAATGTTCCTTCTTGTTGCACTCGTAGCATGTTATGTTCCCTTTGTTCTTCTGGCTCGTCGAGGGTTCAGATGGATCTTCGTTCTTCCGAATTGTCTTCTTCTTGTTCGTTTGATTTTTGAGCTCCTTGTAGTAGTCGCGAGCTAACCAGACCAATTTTGGACGATCTCCTTCAGCGTCGTCAGACTACTAATCTGAGTCGGACTCGGGTATTGGTTGTAGCTTCTTCTTCTGAGATCCTCCTGAAGTTTTTCCTGCAATAAAAGCAATACCCTTCTCGACCAAAGTAGAATTAGTTTACTAGTGTAATTCTAATTCGGAAAATAGTTCATCTAATTTAATTTCGGACAGGTTCCTAGAAACCTTGTAGGCATCCACCATAGATGCCCACAGTGTGTTCCTTGTGAACGAGTTTAGAGTATACCTTATTAGGTCACGATTTTTGTGTGACCTATTGTGTGCAGCCTGTTCATCAGCTCCTGGATTCTTGCGTGGAGCTGTGCTACTGATTCGCCTTCCTGCATCTTTATTGTGTAGAGTCTGTTGAGTAACAGATCTCTTTTGATGATCCGCGTATCAGACGTACCTTCGTGTAGATCGATCAGCTTGTTCCATAATTCCTTTGCGATGCTGAAGGGTCCGACGCGGTTCAATTCTTCCTTTGTCAGGCCACATTGTAATGTCTGTGTGGCCTTTACGTCAGCCTCGATCTTCTTCTTGAGTGGTCCGTCCCACTCTGTGTAGCCTTGCACCTTGATGCCCTCAAACTAGGTGTCACGAATGTGTGGGTCTCAAAATTTAAATATGTGTAAGCTGGAAACCCTTTTTGCAATCAAAGAATAAAAGCGTAGTAAAGGGGCCACAGGTCGTATTTTTCCTAGGGCTAGTTGAGGTTTGTATGATCCTAACTTGGTTTATGTGTCGTAGATTAATTTTGGGTTTCAATTAAAACTTGGGTTTGGGTTGCAATTAGAAATGGAAACACGACGAAAAAGAAGAAACTTAATTGAATGAGCTAAACAAGGATTTGGCACTAAAGAACTCAAACAATGGAAAGCCCAATTAACCAAGGGACTTAACTGACTTTTGGAAAAAAAAATTTTGATTATTAATTGCAAACCAAATATTAAGCAAAAGAATTGAAACAAGGCTGAAATTTCCGGTTGATACTAATGCCGAAACTTATCTTGATACGAAGTGGAAAAAAAGTGAAATCAACTTGATACAAAAGGGAAGAAAACTTATGTGCCGAAAGGATACTAGTTGTAGATCTATAAACTGATGGAATGTACTGATGTGAATCAAATAAAGGTGAAGCAAACAATTAAAGTGCAAATTTCAGAAGCTAATGAATGTGCAAAAACTAAAAGTTGGAACCCGAGAGCTGAGAGTAACAAACAAAGCTGCAGAAATTGAGATTGATGCAAACAAGCTGAACTGAAAATGCAGAAATAAAACCAAATTGCTAAACAAACTCAAATCAATTGCATTAGTAAACTAAATGTTGTCTTCAATTGCAGGCATCAAAACTAACATAATTGAATTCGAAAGAAACTGCAAAAATTCAGAAACTAAGTTGGAAATGGCAAAACAGGGCTGATACGCAAGCTACAGCTGATACGCAAGGATTTAAGCAGAAAATAACTGAAATTAAAAGCAATTGTCCATTAGACAAGCTTCCTAAACTACTTGACTTGAAGGATATAAACCTAATTAAGCAGAAACAATTAAGAAACGAAATCTAAGTGCTACAGAAAATTCAGTAATGGACAGATTTCAGAAATGAAACTACAGCTTTAGAACTGAAAATTCCTATTGAAACTAATCCTCAACCCTTCCCGAGCTCAAAACCTCCTTGTTCGTCATGCAAGGGCAAGCCAAGGACCCCTTCAGCTCCGCAAATCATTGGAAATAAGCTTCAAATCTCGACTCTGCTCAAACTGCACTCAACTGGGGAAATCCAATCCGAACTCTTCGATCTCAGTTAAATGGATTGCGATGATGATTCGAGGATCATCTGAGCTCACCTGAGCACCCCTAAAAATGGCTCAGATGATCGGAAATGGCTTGGGGATGAGATCCAAGTGATCGGACCACAGAGCTGCCGAAACCCTCAAACAGCTCTGTCCGGTGCAAAACTGAGCTGAATTCTCCAAAGAAGCTATCCCCAATGATTCAGATCTTAATCCAGTGAAGAAATTGAGGTGGTCGCGCCCTCGGATTGAAGAAAACTGAAGAAAATGTGAAGAAAAAAAATGAAGAAGATGAACTGTGCGGCGAAGACGCGACGAGGAAGAAGCTGGGCAGATTTTTGATTAAGTACTTGACAACGGACGACTCAGATTGATTTGAGGAAATCCAATGGCTGATCTTCATCTGATCTGACCCAAACTTTGATGATGTTGATCAAGGGTCAGGATCTGCCTCGGGGTAGCTCGGATCCTCCAGATTTGCAACGGATGGTCCAGATCAACCTAATCTTTGAATGGACAGTCTAGAACCCTCTGAGCTCGATCCAACGGTTGGATGGTCTCTGATTGGGATGAAAGTCTCATATCTTGATCTCAGTACTTGATCAGCCCTAACCCTAGCTCAGATTGCCTCAGATGGTCCTAGATGGCTCAGATCTAGCCGCTTTTGAATCGGACGGCCCAGATTAATCCGAAGCTTGCTAACTCGATCGGGGTCCACTTCCGACTCAAGTTTGACCCAGTATGCCCTAGGTCCATGTTCCTTTCATGCCTACAAAAATAGATCAAAAATTTAGTGGTCAAATAATCCAAATATGTAATGATTTGCAATTAAGTCCGAAATAAAGATAAGTTCTAGAACCTATGGTAAATTCACAATTAAGCAAGTAAAATATGGGTCAAACTTGGATTTTAGCAACTAAAATAATCAATAAAATGGTACTTATCACACCTCACCTTGTGCGTTTTTGGGTATCTCCAGTCTGGACTGGATGATAATCCACATGTCCACCTGAGTTTTTAGGTGGACCTCCATCCTACTCTTCCAATAGGAGAAATCTTCTCCTGAGAAGAGTGGTGGTCTGGCGGTGCTATAGCCTTCTTGCATGGCCATTGAATTTATCTGAAAAAAGAAATTACAAAGAAAAATGGTTCCAAGACTAAGTCTTGGATTAGTAGTGCGGCAGAAAAAAATAAAAAAAAATCGAGTAGTGTTGCACCAACCTCGATGAACGAGAAAATTACGAACGCAAAAACAATATTTAAAACGAAAGTCTGAAAAATCACTCAACTGGTGGTTGCACCAGATTTGAGCCACCCGCTCTGATACCGCATGTGGGATCGTTTAGAATCGATAGAGGGGTGAATATCGATAAAATCTTTTCGGATTAAAAAGATCAATTACGCAGCGGAAAAATTCAAATCAATGCTAACACTTTGATTTTTACTTGGTTTGGAGTCTAGATCGGCTCCTACTCAAAGGCCTACGGTCCTTGACCATTTATAATGGGCAATTCTATATTACGCAAAAATATTAAACAGTTGAGTTCAAATATAGAATTTAAATACAGCAATTAAATAATAATTATACCGACGACCGGAGTAGATTTGTGGATCGGAGCCGCGGGTCGTCGTTGGTTCTTGAGACTTGAGCATGGAGCATTTAGAGCAGAGAACTTGAAAGAATTCGTTGGAAGCAGTTGTATCTGGAAGCAAGGGGGTGAACCCCTTTATATACTCGGTTGGGGGCGCCTGACACGTGGCCTGTTCTGCGTGAATCCATATTCGCAGACTTGGCCAGCGCTTATCCTTTCAACTAGGGCGCCTGAGCTGACTGGGGTGCCTGTATCAACACAGGCGCCTCATTTGCTGACGTGGAGGCTTGCTTCGAGACTGCTTTGGAAATGGCCCTTCTTGGGCGCCTGTCACCATACAGGCGCCTGTATGAATAGGCGCCTGACTTCATTCAGTCACCTGGGAGCAGAAACCTTCATCCTTTGTTCCTGCAACCAGGGTTAGTTCCAAAACACAAATAATAAACAAATAATATGTAAGTTAAGCACAATTAACTGCCTAAGCTGTCTTGGTTCTGACTTTGGGCTTCTAAAATGGAACCCTAGCTCGAATCGACGCCTAGTGTTTGTTAGGATGTATACTAAATGCTTTGCTTTTGGTTAAAATGTATTTACATTTTAAAAGACAATCACAAAATCACACGGTGCATATTTATATTAGTATGTGCATAAAATGTCTCATACTTTGCATTGAAGATAACATGGTGTGTGGTGACGCACAGAAGATCATGTTGGTGCATGTTGCATCAGTGATGTCCTCCTCTAAGTGTTTTAATGTTTGAGAATATACTTAAGTCAGTGATACATCAAACAAAAGAAGGGGAGTTAAGAGAGGAGTAACAAAATGGACCAAAGTCCTAGTAAATCTAGGCAATAAGTCCTGGTTCGAAGAATTGGGCACTATGTCCTGGCTAAGGGCTGGGCACCGAAGACCTGCTTGGAAGGTGGGCACGAAGTCCTGGTCGAGGACTAGGCAAGAAGACCTGACCGAGGGTTGGGCACCGAAGACATGGTTCAAGGAATTGGGCACGAAGACCTGGCCGAGGGTTGGGCACCGAAGTCCTGGACTTAGGGTTTGGGCAAGAAGTCTTGGTCTGAGGGATTGAGCAACTTAGCTGAGCGATGACTAAGGACAAAAGTAGAGACGGGTCGAGGTTCGGACGTCTCGAGATCCGAGAGTGTCAGAGGCTAAGTAAAAGTCTGCCCGAAGGACTGGGTGGCAACCGGCTCCTGAAAGGAGTAGGTGAAAGGTGCATTCTCGGGAGTGGGAACTTGCGTCGGTTCTACCAAGGCTTTCGTGGAAATCCGAAGTCAGAACCAAGTCCTTAAGGCTAATATTGTGTGTATATTTGCTTTGTATTTGTGTGTCTTGTGTTGGGACCGGGTGCATGTTGACATGGATACGGGTTCGTAATTTCAAATTTTAATTACGTGCAGCGGAAGGTTTAGCATATATAATTTCTCACGTATCTAGCATGCAACCTTAAGTTGTGGAGACATGATCATACATTTTTAGTTTTGCAGAAAGTAAACTAATTTACTTGATACCTCGCGTAACTCGTAGAAAGGGACGAGATCCAACCGTAGCGTCCCTTGGAAGCTCCGCCTCTATTCGCGTCCACGCCGAGTATCTTCGGGATGACTTCGCAAAGCCACGAGTTTCGTGCTCTCGAGAACTACTAGATTCTCCGAGAACGCGACAAGAAAAAAAACAAGAGAGAAGTATGGAGAGAGAGAGAGCCGTGAGCAACTTGGCTTCTGCGGCGTGAACAGCAAATTAATTTGCTTACAAAGCAATTTCTTGCATGCGGATTAATTTGCTTGGGCAAATTAATTGATTGGAAAGCAATTTCTTGCATGCGGGTTAATTTGCTTGCATGCGCAATTCTCCACAAAGGATGAGCAGCCTTCTTGCTCACGCGCACCTTGCTTGGAGAACATGCAGCCAACGCCGACAATTTTTTCCAACGAGAAAATTGCTTGCTCCACCGAGTACATGAAGGTTGCTGTTGTAATGACCCAGAAAATTCTCTTAATATTTACTTAAAATATTAAGCATGTCTAGATAATTTTCTGAGGAACCTAGAAATATTAAGGTGAACCTTGGCCTAGAAAATCCATGTTTTCTCAATTAAATTGGGAAAAAGGGCACTAATGGGCCTTATAGGGGCTTTTTAGTACCATAATTTTTGGTGGATTTTAGGTGAAAATTAGTATAAATATAAAGGGATTTTAATAAGAAATATTAACATAATTATGGGGGAATTTTTAAGGGATTTTCGAAAATATTAGGAAAAGAATAAAATAAAATAAGTGGAAAAAAATTGTGCATCTACCAAGGATTGAACCTTGGACCACTTGTACAACCATGTATGCTTTAACCAACTCATCTAGTGAGGTAATGTTATGAGAGAATGAAGTGAATATTGGTTAAAGCATAGAAGAAGATGAAGGGTCATGGAGAGACTCTTCATTTACCTCCTTAATGGGCTATAAAGAGGGGGTTTTGGGAGTTACCTCTTCTTCCCATTACTTTGTAATTTCTTCCTCCTCCTCCCCTCATCCTAGCCGAATACCCAAGGAAGGGTTCTCCCTTGGAAAATCTCCACAAGAGGTCTCATCCCCAAGATCTAAGGGGTCTTCCAAAGATACAAGGACAAGGGGGTTCAAGGGTCCAAAGATCTTACCATTTCCTTCTCTTTCAAGGTTCGAAAAATCAAGAAACCCAAGTTAAGACTCCCTCACCTGTGGTATAATAGTTCTTTATATTTTAGCATTATTTATTGGTTGGTTTTTGGGACTTGAGGTTGAAAGAAACAAAATCAACACCCTAGAGACCCTATGGGTTTCGGCCACAATGTTTTAGGGTCCATAATGATGCTAAAAAATCTTTATAATGTTATTTAATGTTCCCTTATGATGTTTAGAGGCTAAGTATAATTTTTGGGAATTTTTGGAGTACCCTAGGACACCCTAGGGTTTCGGCCAACATGTAAGAAACAAAATCAACACCCTAGAGACCCTATGGGTTTCGGCCACAATGTTTTAGGGTCCATAATGATGCTAAAAATATTTATAATGTTATTTAATGTTCCCTTATGATGATTAGAGATTAAGGATAATTTTTGGGAATTTTTGGAGTACCCTAGGATACCCTAGGGTTTCGGCCAACAACAAGAACCCATGTGTAGGGTTGGGTTTAAAACCCCAAGTGTTTGTTTTATGTATTGTCATGATATAAGGGAGATGGAGGGTATTTATGTGAATGTTTCACATGGCCTAGAGACCCTATAGGTTTCGGCCAAGTACCCTAATAGGGTGGAAAGTTAGGACTCATTTCAAGTAAGGGCCCCAAATGGCCCTATGGTAAGGTATGGTTGGTGTATAACAATTGATTTGGGGATTTTAATGGAAATTTTTCCATGCCCTATGGCCTTGAAGTTTCGGCCAAGAGCAAGTTTAGGGTTAAAGGATTAGGGTTGGCCTTAAGTGTGGAATCAAATGTTTCCTATGGCCTAGTATGTATGTATGGGATGTTGTTTGGGGAAGTTATGTGAAGCTTCATGAACCTATGGTTCCTTGGGGCTTTCGGCCAAGGGCCTAACCTAGGGTTAGGGTTGGGTTAAACCTCCAAAGATGCTTGTGTATGAGTTACCAAGATATATGTTTAAGTAGGATGGAAGCAATTCTATGTTAACCAAACCCTTAGGTTGTATGTCATGAATTATATGTTGAGTCATAGATATTTAGACATGTGCCATGATTTATGAATGATATGTATGTATGCCATGTCTTATGAATGATATGCCATATTTTATGAATAATATGCATGTATGCCATGTCTCATGAATGATACGTATGTATGCCATGTTTTATGAATAAGATGTATGTATGCCATGTCTTATGAATGAGGTTAAAGTACATGCCTTTAAGGCATAACGATGATGTTAAGTATGATGAATGAATGATGATGAATGACAAGTATGATGAATGAATGATGATGAATGAAAAAGCATGTGAAAGCATTTTATTTTATTTTAATGGGCTTGTACCGGACCTAAGTAAGGTCCACGGTTCTGGACTACTGATGAAGCTGTCCACGGTTCGGGACTACCGATGAAGCTGTCCTTACGGTTCGGGACTACCAATGAAGCTGTCCTTACCCTAGTAGGTCGAGATTAGCTACCTCGTATTTACTTAGGGATGCGCGTATATGATGAATGAATGTGGTATAAGCCAGGGCCCAATGAATGTTATGATTATGTTAAAGTATTTAAAAGCATGTTTTTAAAGATTAAGCATCCTTATATATATATATGCAATTGCCACATGCATTCATCCATGTTATGCATTATACTTATGATAAGAACATTATGCAAAGTAAGTTTATGCAAGGTAGGTTTATGCAAATGATTTTATGTATGTTTATGTTAATTAGAATGTCATGAGTTTATTTATGTTCATGATAGTTTAGGATGCCATGATTTAATTATGTTTATGTTAATTAGAATGTCATGAGTTTATTTATGTTCATGATAGTTTAGGATGCCATGATTTAATTATGTTTATGTTAATTAGAACGCCATGAGTTTATTTATGTTCATGATAGTTTAGGATGCCATGATTTAATTATGTTTATGTTAATTAGAATGCCATGAGTTTATTTATGTTCATGATAGTTTAGGATACAACAACAACAACAACAACAAAGCCTTATCCCACTAGGTGGGGTCGGCTATATGGATCCTTTTACGCCATTGAGTTCTATCCCCTACTATATCATCATCTAGATTTAAATAAAATTTATCTTGTTTTATTGTTGCCAACCAAGTCTTTTTTGGTCTTCCTCTCCCTCTTTTAATGTGCGTATTTATCATAGTTTCACATCGTCTAACAGGGGCATTTATTGGTCTTCTAAGTACATGTCCGTACCATCTCAAACGTGTCTCCCGAAGTTTTTCTTCAATAGATGCAACTCCGACTTTCTCTCTAATACTCTCATTCCTTATTCTATCCATCCTCGTATGTCCACACATCCACCTTAACATCCTCATCTCTGCAACTTTCATCTTTTGCTCATGTGCTCGAGTCATAGCCCAACATTCAGCACCATATAACATAGCAGGTCTAACTGCCGTTTTGTAGAACTTCCCTTTAAGTTTTAGAGGTACTTTACGATCACATAAGACACCCGATGCTAATCTCCATTTCAACCATCCTGCTTGTATTCTATGTAAGACATCTCTCTCAATTCCTCCATCACTTTGCAAGAACGATCCTAAATACTTAAAGTTCTCGATTTTAGACAACTCATCATCTCCTATCTTAACAATTGTTTCACTACGTCTAGCATTGCTAAACTTAAATTCCATATATTCAGTCTTTACTCTACTAAGCCTAAAACCTTTCATTTCTAGAGTTTCCCGCCAAGATTCTAGTTTAGCATTTACTCCTTCACGTGTCTCATCTATCAAAACAATATCATCTGCAAACAACATGCACCATGGCACTGTATCTTGAATGTGCCTAGTGAGTTCATCCATGATTAGTGTAAAAAGATAGGGACTTAAAGCTGATCCTTGATGTAACCCTATCCTTATTGGAAATGCTTCAGTCAATCCACCTGAAGTCTTCACTCTAGTCGTTACATCTTCATACATATCTTTAATTAGGTCAATATATGTTACGCTAACGCCTCTCTTTTCTAGAATTCTCCATATAATTTCTCTTGGTACCCTATCATAATCTTTTTCTAAATCAATAAATACCATGTGTAGATCTTTCTTTTGCTCCCGATATTTTTCAATTAATTGCCTAAGAAGATGTATAGCTTCTATTGTCGACCTTCCAGGCATGAACCCAAATTGATTTTCGGTTACCGTGGTCTCCTTCCTCAATCTTTTTTCTATTACTCTTTCCCAAAGTTTCATGGTATGACTCATTAATTTAATGCCCCTATAGTTTGCACAATTTTGTATGTCTCCTTTGTTCTTATATAAGGGAACTAGACTACTTACCCTCCATTGATTAGGCATTTTTTTTGTTTTCAATATTAAATTAAATAATTTTGTAAGCCATTCAATACCTTTTTTCCCTAAACATTTCCATACCTCTATTGGGATATCATCCGGTCCCACGGCCTTTCCATTTTGCATCCCTTTCAAAGCTTGTTCTACTTCTGAAGTTTGAATTCTCCGATGAAAATTAAAATTTCTATACTCATTTGAAATACTTAAATTGCCTAAGTCAAGTTGGTCCCCTAAACTTTCATTAAAAAGTTGATGAAAGTAAATCTTCCACCGCTCTTTTATTTCGCTATCATTTACTAGTACTCTATCGCATTCATCTTTAATACATCTTATTTGACTAAGGTCTCTTGTTTTCCTTTCTCTTGCTTTAGCTATTTTATAAATGTCTCTTTCCCCTTCTTTTGTATCTAAATTTTGATATAATCGTTCAAAAGTTTTATTTTTTACTTCATTCACTGCTTTCTTAGCCTCTTTCTTGGCTATTGTATATTTTTTTAAGTTTTCCTCGTTCTTACAAATATATAATTCCTTATAAGCTATTCGTTTTTCTTTCACTTTCTCTTGTACTTTCTCATTCCACCACCAAGATTCCTTCCTTGGTGGTGCATGCCCCTTTGACTCACCGAGTACATCCTTAGCTACTATTTTCAACTTTGATACCATCTTATCCCATGTCGTATTAGAGTCGCTATATATTTCATCTAATGCTTGTATTCCTACCTTCTCCTTCAATATGTTTTGCTTCCCATCCTTTAACTTCCACCACTTAATTCTAGGAGTCGTGTATATTTTTCCTCTATTGATATTATAACTAAGGCGTATATCTAACACTACTAATCTATGTTGGGTAGTTAAGCTTTCTCCAGGGATAACCTTACAATCTTTACAAATCTTCCTATCTCTCTTCCTAACCATAAAATAATCAATTTGTGATTTATTATTCCCACTTTTGAATGTGATCAAGTGTTCTTCTTTTTTCTTAAAAAATGTATTAGCTAGTATAAGGTCATATGCTATCGCAAAATCCAATATAGTTTTTCCTTCTTCATTTCTTGTTCCAAACCCATAACCCCCATGTACTCTCTCATATTCTTCATTTTTCGCTCCAACATGTCCATTTAGATCGCCTCCTATTAAAATCATTTCATTTGGCGGAATGTTTTGTAATACCTAATCTAAATCGCTCCAAAATCTTGATTTAGTTTCTTCATCTAATCCTACTTGAGGTGCATATATGCTAATTACGTTCACAACTTCTTTCGCCACTACTATCTTGAGAGCTATAATTCTATCCCCCTTTCTAACTACACCAACAACTTCATCTTTTAAAGAACTATCTACAAAAATACCCACTCCATTTCTTGTTTTACTCTTTCCTGTATACCATAACTTAAAACCCGAGTTCTCTATCATTTTTGCCTTCTCACCTACCCATTTTGTCTCTTGCACACACAAAATACTAATTTTTCTCCTAATCATTGTATCTACTACCTCCATTGTTTTACCAGTGAGAGTTCCTATATTCCATGTTCCAAATCTGAGACTATTACTTTTCTTATAATGTTTATTCTTAGTCCACCTATGGTGTGAGAAATCTTGCCTATTTAACACTACTAGGATGTCATGATTTAATTATGTTTATGCTAGGTTAGAATACCATGATTTTATTTATGTTCATGATAGTTAAGGGTGCCATGATTTAATTATGTTTATGCTAGGTTAGAATGCCATGATTTTATTTATGCTCATGTTAATTATGATGCCATGATTTAATTATGTTTATGCTAAGATAGAATGCTATGATTTTATTTATGTCATGCTATGAATGTTTATGACGTTTATGTCTATGCCAAGTATTATGCCAAGTCACGAATGTTTTTATGCTTATGCATATGCTATGCTATGAAAGTGACTAAGTTATGATCAAGTCATGTCAAAGGTATGCTAAGTGCTTATAAAGACTTATGTGCTGAGTAAAGCACTAAGTATGTTAATGTTTAAGATGCTCATGATTAAGTGATGAATTGTTTTAGTGAGTAGGAAAGAGTCTTACTAAGCCTGTGTGCTTATAGTCTTATTTTCCTTATATCGCAGATCACGCAAGGGGACCGTAAGGAAGCAGCAGGAGGGCAATAAAGTATGTGTGTGATAGTGACTTGGCCAAGAGACCATATGTTTGCTTGTCTTATGATAGAACTTTACCTCTACTATTAAGTACTTGAATGTGACTCTATGACATGATGCTAAAGTATGACATGATGCTAAGTATGACATGATGCAAAAATATGACATGATGCTAAGTATGGTATGATGCTAAGTATAAAGTTAAAATGCCAAGTTCCCATGTTATGATGCTAGGAATGGTAGTAAGTGCATGTAGGTGTAAGTTTAAAGGTTTCCGCTGCATTATGATGTCTACATGCCCTAAGTATGTTAACGTAACGCCGCTTTATGGAAAAAAAAAGCGGGTGTTACAGCTGTGAGCAACCATCTTTCTCATGGGGATAACTACAATCGGTGCCGCATAGAGAGAGAGGGTAGCCGGCCCTAGGGAGAGGGAGAGAAGGAGAGGAAGAGAGGCTAGGCAAGAACTCTTGATCTCTTGAATTAATTTCCAAGTCTTGTCTTGGTACCTTTATATAGTAGCCTCTTTATTGCCAAGTCTCCTTTTAACGGAATAAATTTTCATAAGAAATTTATCTTATAAATTTTTCTATGAATTATTCCGTTATGCCAAGTTTTTATTATAACTTAATTTATAATAAAAACAATCATGTCTCCCCTTTTATTATGGAATAAATTTTTACAAGAAATTTATTATATAAATTTTTCTTATCATGGAAAAATCAATTCATAATTGATTTTATAAAATAAAATAAACCAATCCATGGTTCATTTTAATTTCCATAAAAAAGAATAAATTTTTATAAATTTCTTTATATAAATTTCTTTATATAAATTTCATTATCCATAATTTTATAAAACAAATCATGCTCGATTTATTTTATAATTTAAACCAAACAATTTTGTTTCCCTATTTATTGTGGCCGGCCAAACCAAAGAGGGTGGGGACCCTCTTTGGCCGGCCAAATCCAAGCCGTCACCTTAAAATTCAACTTAACTCAACCTAATTAAACTAATGAAGTTAAAATCTGTCTCACAGAAATACCCATAACAGTAACATGACTGATAACTCAGATTGGGTGAGATAGACTAGGCAGTGAAACTTAATTCATCTATCCTTATACTCTACATAAATGGATCCAAATCAGGGCACTTTATGTGTAGGAATATAATGATGTGGACCAATGGATTTTGGATAGTAGATGCTCCAGACATATGACTGGAGACAAATTGATGTTCACCAAAAACAAGTACAAGAATCTAGGTTCAGTGATATTTGGCAACAATGTCACACTTAAGGTAATTGGTTCAGGGAATATTGATTGAACTCTGATTTCATTATTAAAATATGTTATTGGTTGATAATTTTAAATTTAACTTACTTAGTATTAGTCAACTTTGTGATACTAGATATATAATTACTTTTTCTAATTCAGACTACCTTATTAGGAATTACAAGTCCCAGTAGTAACCCTTAAAGGAATTAGAAAAAATAATATTTATATTATTAACCTACCATCTTCACCTAAATAGTTTTTTACCCAACAAGCAAAAATTAACTTATGGCATAGAAGACTAGGTCACACCCACACAAAATTAATTTTGATACTAAGTCAAAATGAACTAGTTAAGGGTATCCCTAAACTTAGAAATTTTGAAAATTCAATTTGTAACCCATGTCAACAAGGTAAGTAAACAAAGTCAACCCACAAACCTGTCCAATCAGACTTGACCCATGCTACACTTGAGCTCCTACACCTAGACTTATTTGATTTTCATGGAGCCAAGTCACTAAGCGGAAATCGATACTGCTTAGTAATTATTGACGATTAATCTAGATTTACCTGGGTGAAATTTTGAAAAACCAAAGATGAAACTTTTGAAACATTTAACACTTTATGTAAAGTACTTGCAAATGAAAAAGATACTAAAATCAAAAGAATTAGAAATGATCATGGGGGGAATTTGAAAATCTAAAATTTAATGAATTTCGTAAAATTAATGGATATGTCCATGAATTTTCTTACCTTCCCAACAAAATGGGATAGTTGAAAGAAAGAATAGAACTCTTTAAGAAGCTACTAGGACTATGCTTAACGAATATAATCTATCTAATCAATTTTGGGCAGAAGCATTAAACACAGCTTGTTACATCCAAAATAGGGTTCTAATAAATAAAAGACATAATAAAACCCCCTATGAAATTTTTTATCATAAACTACCTAATTTATTTTATTTAAAATTTTTTGGGTGTAAGATACATATTCTAAATACTAATGACTACTTAGGAAATTTCAATCAAAATCAACCCCAGAGATTTTTTGTAGGATACACAACATCCTTTTCTGGCGATCCCTTATAACCTTGATCCCAAGGATGTGACCTACTTCTCCCAAGTCCTTCATATCAAACTGTTTGGACAACCATACCCTTACGTCTGATAATACTTTAACATTGTTGCCAATGAGCAAAATATCATCTATGTATAGTATAAGAAATACCACTACGTTTCCGTCACATCTCTTCTATACACAAGACTCATCCGGACTTTGAATAAATCCATATGACTGGATCACCTCATCAAAGCGGATGTTCCAAGATCTTGAAGCTTGCTTCAATCCATAAATGGACCGATTAAGCTTACACACAAGATACTCTTTACCCTTCGCAATGAATCCCTCTGGTTGCTTCATGTAGATGGTTTCCTCAAGACTTCCGTTAAGGAAAGATGTCTTGACATCCATTTTCCATACCTCATAGTCCATATGAGCGATAATACATAAGAGAATCCGGATAGACTTAAGCATGGTTACCGGCGAAAAGGTCTCCTCATAATTGATACCCTCTTTCTGAGTATACCCTTTCACAACAAGCCTAGCTTTGAAGGTCTCAACCTTACCGTCTGATCCTCTCTTTCTCTTGTAGATCCACTTGCATCCAAGGCTTTTACACTATTGGGTGGTTCTACTAGCTCCCAGACATGATTAGAATCCATAGATTCTATCTCCGAATTCATTGCCCTTTGCCAAGATTTAATATCTTTATCTTAGAGTGCCTCGTTATAGGTCCAGGGATCAGGTTCATGTTTGCCAGGGACCAAGTCTGACGACTCTCCCAAAAACATGAATCTATCAGGTTCTCTAACAACCCTCCCACTACGACGAGGTACTACTTGTGTATTCTCTGTGACACGCGGTGCAGTGACTTGTGGTATGTCCTCATGTACTGTTGGTACTAAAGTTGGAACTTCCCCTCTTAATTCCTCAAGAATAATTATACTCATGGGCTTGTGGTTCATCACATAGTCTTTCTCTAAGAATTGGGCATTCGTGCTGACGATTACCCTCTGGTCCTTAGGACTATAGAATAAACCACCTTTTGTCCCTCTAGGATAGCCAACGAACAAGCGTACTTCTGTACGAGATTCCAACTTATCAGCATCTCCCTGCAGCACATGTGCTGGACTACCCCAAATCCAAATATGTCTTAGACTAGGCTTTCGCCCAGCCCACAATTCTGTGGGAGTAAAGGGTACTAACTTAGATGATACCAAGTTCAGTATGTACGCTACCATTTCCAGAGCATATCCCCAGAATGAATCTGGCAACTCGGAGTAACTCATCATCGATCTAATCATTTCCATAAGAGTCCTATTCCTTCGCTCTGCAACATCGTTCTATTGGGCGTACCGAGTGCAGACATTTGGGATTGAATCCCAGCCTTTGATAAGTAATTCATAAACTCTCCCAAGAGGTACTTGCCATCACGATCCGATTATAGTGTCTTGATACTTTTGTTGGTGCCGGAAGCACCAAGATCGAACCTGTGTTTTGATAAAGGCAAAGGGTTCATAAGTTAAGGTTTTAATGTGATCTAACGAAGTTACTCAAGTGTGCAGGAAAAGCCCTAGGTACACTAGGCATGAAGTCTTGATTCTAGGAATTGGGCAATAAGTCCTAGCCGAGGGCTGGCCACCTAAGTCCTGACATAGGGTTGGGCAATAAGTCCTGGTCGCGGACTCAGCACGAAGTCCTGATTCGAGGAATTAGACAATAAGTCCTGGCCGAGGGCTGGGCACCGAACACCTGACCGAGGGTTGGGCAATAAGTCCTGGTTACGGACTGGGCACGAAGACTTGATCCAGAGGATTTGACAAAAGTCCAAATGGAGGAGCCGGTTGGCAAAAAGGTAAACTCTCCTGAGAAGAGTAGGTGAGGGCGCGTTCCCCGTAGGAGGGAACACTGATGGGACTAAACCCTTGTATGTGTTGGATCGAGAGAATACGATATGGGGGGGGGGTGAATATCGTAAACCGTTTCGGATTTAGAGAGAGTATGCACAGCGGAAAATTAACACGAAAACCAAACGCAAACACCACGATTTACTTGGTTCGGAGTCGCGGTCGGCTCCTACTCCAAGGCCCACGGTCGTTGATCGTTTACTGGGGCAATTCTATATGTGCGCAAAAAGGTTTATAGAAAGATTACAGTTGTAGTATAGTAAATTAAAACTTAAGCTCTTTCGTTACCGACGCCCGTTGTAGATTGTACTTCTGAGCAGAGGGTCATCGTCAGCGCTTCACTTTCGAGATGGAGGGTTTCCGGAGCAGAGCGCTTGAGTTGAAGAGCGTAGTGGCGTTGGAAAGAAGTGTTAAGAAGCCTTGGGGTTCGAGGGCTATTTATAGTAGTCCTGGGGGCGCCCTGGACGTTGGGGGCACCCTCTACGTGGCCTTCGATCCGCAACAGTCTTGGTCAGCCTTTATCCCTCAAGGATCGGGTTGAGGTTTGACTGGGGGGGCCCGGGACACAGGGGGCGCCCTGGTTGACTCTTTCAGCGGGCTTCTCGGCTGGATAATCTTTATCCGCTTCGTTGGCTTAAGCCCGGGGCGCCCGGGAGCATGGGGGCTCCTGGGAGCATGGGGGCGCCCCCCAGTGAGCTTCTGAAGCGTTCTCTTGCTTTACTTGTTTTGCTTCGACCTTGGGGGCGCCCGAGACCTCCGGGGTGCCCTACTCAGCTGCTGCCTCTCTCCCTTGAGGCTTTCTGAGCTGCAGAGACTTGTTCCTTTGGTCCTGCATCTAGGGTTAGTTGCAAATACAATAAAACATGAATATGTTATGATTATACAGCCTTAGCTGTCTTGGTTCTGACTTTGGATCTCCAAAATGGAACCCTAGGTCGAACCGACGCCTACTGTTCCCTCGACGGGGAACGTGTCCTCACCTACTCCTCTCAGGAGAATTTACCTATCGTCAACCGGCTCCTCCGGTTGGACTTTTGCCCAGCAGTCCTTCGCCAGGTGCCTAGCTGTCCTTCGCCAGGTCTTCAGTACCAAGCAGTCCTTCGCCTGGTGCCCAGCAGTCCTTCGCTAGGTCTTCGGTTCCAAGCAGTCCTTCGCCTGGTGCCTAGCAGACCTTCACTAGGTCTTTGACTCCTAGCAGCCCTTCGCTAGGTGCCCAGCAGCCCTTCGCCAGGTCTTAGGGTTTCGATGCCTAGCAGCCCTTCGCTAGGTGCCTAGCAGTCCTTCGCTAGGACTTTGTTTCCTGGCAGTCCTTCGCCAGGTGCCTAGCAGCCCTTCGCTAGGACTTCTTTCTGCACACTCAAGTAACTTTATTAGATCACAAATAAACTTAACATTGAATCCTTTGCCAGTATCAAAACAAGGTTCGATATGGTGCTTCCTGCACCAACAATCTCCGCCTTTTTGATTTATGGCAACACAATTCAAAGTTAAGTTAAAAACTTATAACAGTTAAGAACATAAGGTAAACAATGAAGTATAACTGTTTATGAACAGAATAAATGTAGAGTTGAAAAAAAAATTCTTTATTTCTCATACTCCCCCTAAAACCCTGAATACTTCTGTTATAAAACACTTAAAACACTAAACTTTGACCTTTCCTCCCCCTTTGACATATATCAAAAACATACATGGGCGAACAAGCTTTTTAATAGGGAGTTTTACTAAAATAAATTCAAGTCATGGATTTAACAATTTCCCAAAAACATAGTTGTTAAGAAAATCTTTAATTAATGGATTTCATAATTTTTTTAAAAAAATGATGTTCAAAGTAATGGATGTTTTGAACATGCATGAAGCTCCCCCTTAATGTCACAACTCTTCTCCTTATATTTTAGGATATTTAAAAAACTTCAAAAACATAATTGTCAAGAAAAAAAACTTAATAGTAGCTTACTTAGCCAACATTTTGAAAACAACTTTCCTTTAAAAAATTTCAACTTTTGCACACATAGAAAAATTTCTTTGGAACATATTTTGTGCATTTAAAACTATTTTGAAAAAAAATCTTTAAATGGACAAGTTTTTGCCAAAACAAAGATTTGTTTACTAAGAAAACTTTACTTAGAAATATTTGCCCAAAAATTTCAAAAGGTTTTGCTCAGACAAATTTTGTTTACTAAGGAATATTTTACTTAGAAAAAACATGCAAAAAAATTTGAAATACTTAGAAATTTTTGAAGTACTTTTTGAAAAAAATTAAAAAAATTTCCTTTCTCTCCCCCTTAATGTGAAATTCTTCTCCTTAGACCATTTCTAAGATAAACTTTCTTTGAAAAGGGGAAAAAGTTTAAGAAGGAATTTTGATTTTCACTTTTTCTACTCTCCCCCTTGGCCATATATAAATAAAGAACTCTTGAAAAATGTATTTTGAAAGACATTTAAAATTTGTGTATCAGAGCATATGGGTTTTGAAAACATAAATATTTGAGTGAGAGAATAATGTCAAAAATTGTGATAATTTCTAAGTAACAAAATTTTGAAAGAATGAACAATTGATGTTCAAAAATAGAACTGGAGTCAAGTGTTTATTCTCATTGAGTCCATGCATGACACGCAACAAAAAAATATTTAGTCAATAAGTTTACTTGTTTTGAATATTTTAAAAAATGTAAGTACTTTGAAAATATACTGAAAAAAATACAAGTATTTGAAAATATTAAAGAAAATTACTTGACTTATCTTTTAAAAGGACTTACAAAAATGTTGTTTTGAACACATAATATTCTACTTGCTTTGGTTTCTTTTCCAGTCTGACACAATCCTGGGAAGCCTTGTTAGCTACAAGGATATTTTCTTAAGTGTCCTGGAAATTTTTCCAAGCTCAAGAAAAATACTATTTAAAAAAACATTTTGAAAGTAATAATATTTTTAAAAAAACCGATAATATTTGAAAGAAAATTACTTGTGTTTTCAGAAGGATTTGAAAATACATGCATGAAAACATATCATCTTGAAATATTCAATAATTCTTTTAATTAGACCTCCCCTAAAACTTGACCCAGTCCTTGGAAGCTTGTTGACCACAAGTATTCTTCCTCTGAGTCTTTAGAGTTTAGTTTAGATCAAAAGAATTATTTAATAATTTTAAAAATAATTGCCAAAGAAAATACTTATTAGAAATAATTTCTTTTTGATTTAGACTCCCCATAAATTTGACACATCCTAGGAGTTCTTGTAGGTCATGAGGTGGACCTTCCTCTGTGTCTTTAGGTTTTGTCAAAATCAAAAGGGAATCAAGCACGATTCTTAAAATGAATTTTGAAGTATTAACATTTCGAAAAAAATGATTATTTGAAAGACATATGATAGCATAGTTTTCAAAAAACATGAGTAATAGTTGGAACATATCGTATTTTTAAACTTCTTCTTTTAATTTGAACTCCCCCTAAACCTGACACAGTCCTAGGAGGCTTGTTGACCACAAGTTAATCCTCCTCTGAGTCTTAGGGTTTGATTCAAACAAAAAGAGAAGAAAACTAAGTTTAAAAAATATTTTATTTTAATGATTTGAAACATAATTTCATTCTCCTATTTGAAAAAGTGAATATACAGAACTGAAAAGGGGAAATGATTTCCAAAAAAATAGAAGTTTTTTTTCCAAAAAAAATATAAATATCTAAGCCCGGACTGCAGCCAAAAAAATCCTAAGTAATCGCCAAGGCGACTTTTTGCCATACAAGAATAAACTGATTGTCTAAAAGAAATGTTTGTATAATGGTAAAGGAAAGACATAAATGTTATGAAATAAATTTCAGGTTAGTGAACAAAAGAGACTTGATTTTAATTACAATGATTTGAAACATTAACTCTTAGTTAAAAAGTTAAATTTGATTTTTGAGAAAATTAAAATTTAGAGGGTTAAGTTTGTTCAGTTGAATTAAATTTGAATTTTAAAAGTCAGTTGAATTAAATTTGAATTTTAAAGGTTGTTTAGTTGAATTTGAATTTGAATTTTAAATTTGATTTATTTGAGTTAATGTGAATTTGATTTAATTGAATTTATTGATTTAATTAAGATTAATTGAATTTAATTGATTTAATTAAGATTTAATTGAATTTAATTGACTTAATTAAGATTTAATTGAATTTAACTAATTTAATTAAGATTTAATTGAATTTAATTGATTTAATTAAGATTTAATTGAATTTAATTGATTTAATTAAGATTTAATTGATTTAATTAAGATTTGATTTTGACTTAATTGAATTAATTTAAGTTTGATTAATTTGATTTAATTAGTTGGGTTGGACTCAACTTTTAGGTCCTAAGCATCTCACCTATTTCTAAGTGACAAAACGGGATATCCTTAACTGTTTTGTGAGATGCATTAATTTTATCTTTGATGTCAACATTATGATTTAATTGAAGCTTGTGTTAGATTCGAGTTTAACAAATAATAATTTAAAAGTGAGTTTCGATAATTGGCTTCCAGGTCTTGGCGAGGCACAGAGGCCTTCTTTGGCCGTAGCCTTATTGGATCAACAACCCTTTCCTAGACAAAGCCTTTTAAAGAAAGATCATTTTCAAATCGTTGTTTGAGACACTCTGGTCTAATTAGCTTAGGATTCGGAGAGGTAGCTTCGGCTAGTTCCACCAGACTAAAAATACCAAATAAGGTACTCCTTACCCTACTTGATTCCTTAGTCAGGCTTCCTTAACGTACTATCATCAAACCTTTTCCTAATACTAGGTTGTTCATGTTTCAATTAATCAGGTCCTATTTCTAGTCGTATGAATAGCAAAAGAACTCTAGGTAAGATCATAGTGAGGAGAAATTTTTGGATTTTCTAACATATTGACCTTATGTTTTAGGGTTTGACTTTCTTGTTTCAATTTCCTAAAATTTGCCTTAACTAATTTATATGAGTCAATCACATTATTCAAGGTAAATATTGGATTTTTAAATACTGTAAATTTACCTTTTGATTCCCGGTTGGGAATCTCCTCCTTGATTCTAGCCATCTCTCTTTTGCTTGATTGTTTCTTCGGCATTTTGTAGCGGTCGAGAGCCAACCAGACCAGTTTCCAAGGATCCCTTCCTTCATCGTCAGATTCTGAGTCTGAGTCGGACTCAGGTACTGGTTGAGGCCTCTTTTGCATTTCTCTTGGAGTTTTCCCTGCAATGAAAATTATACCTTCCTCGACCATTGCAGTATCAGCTTGATTATTTAACCTTAATTCAGAAACTGATTCAAAATTAGTTACCGATTTTGTCCCAGAAAACTCGTCGTCTGATTCTGGTTCGATTTCGATGTCGGGGGCTGAGTCTGTCTCAGCTACTTGTGCTTAAGCCGAAAATGCAAAATCTTCTAAGATCTCAATATCGGAGCTCTCTTCGTGTAGATTGATTAGCTTTTCCCACATCTCCTTGGCACAGTTGAAGGATCCGACCCGCTTCAATTCTTCATTAGTTAGGCCACATTGTAGGATTGTAGTAGCCCTTGCATCTGTCTCGATCTTCCTCAGAGTTGGTTCATCCAGTTTGTCCCAAGCGATCGATTTTCCTTCTTCTGTGGGGAATGTGAATCCCGTTTGGATTATCAACCATAAATCCAGATTGGCCTTCAGGTGGGATTCCATTAGACTTCTCCAGGAGTTGAAATTTTCGCCAGAGAAGAGCGGTGGACGGGCACTGTTCCATTCTAGGTTGGCCATTTAGTTTAAACCCCGTACACAAGAGAAACAACAGAAATGTACCAAGACTTGGTCTTGGATTAGTAGTGCGGGAGAAGGGGAAAAATAGTCCAAAACAAATGTTGCATGAATTTCGAGGCAGAATAATAATAAAATAATAAAAACAATTTATGACAAATTTTTGAAAATGTTGATTTTGTCAATTCTGAAAAGAAATAAGAATTCATCGTTGAAAATTTTGCTCGAATTAAGGTAACATGAATTTTGAGAAAAATATTAAAATAACAATTAAAAAAAAATTATGACAAATTTCTAAAAATTGATCATTTTATCAATTCTAATGAATGGTGAAAAAATAAGAATTCAAAATTGAAAAACGCGTTGCTCGAATTAAGGTACACCTACAGATATTATTTATGTGAAATAAAGGTCGAGTGGTGTTGCACCAACCTCGATTAACGAGAAAGATTAAAAAAGATGAAATAATTACGAAAATCCGAAAAACTCTCAAATTGGTGGTTGCACCAAATTTGAGCTTCCCCGCTCTGATACCACTTGTTGGATCGAGAGAAAACGATAGAGGGGGGCGTGAATATCGTAATCCGTTTCGGATTTAGAGAGAGTATGCATAGCGGAAAATTAACACGAAAACCAAACGCAAACACCACGATTTACTTGGTTCGGAGTCGCGTCGGCTCCTACTCCAAGGCCCACGGTCGTTGACCATTTACTGGGGGCAATTCTATATGTGCGCAAAAAGGTTTACAGAAAGATTACAGTTGTAGTATAGTAAATTAAAACTTAATCTCTTTCGTTACCGACGCCGGTTGTAGATTGTACTTCTGAGCAGAGGGTCGTCGTCGGGGCTTCACTTTCGAGATGGAGGGTTTCCAGAGCAGAGCGCTTGAGTTGAAGAGCGTAGTGGCGTTGGAAAGAAGTGTTAAGAAGCCTTGGGGTTCGAGGGCTATTTATAGCAGTCCTGGGGGCGCCCTGGACGTTGGGGGCGCCCTCTACGTGGCCTTCGATCCGCAATAGTCTCGGTCAGCCTTTATCCCTCAAGGATCGGGCTGAGGTTTGACTGGGGGCGCCCTGGTTGACTCTTTCAGCGGGCTTCTCGGCTGGATAATCTTTATCCGCTTCGTTGGCTTTAGCCCGGGGCGCCCAAGGCATCGCCGGTTTTTGTAACTTTCCGTCTCATCGTCTCCCAAACAACCGTCTCATCGTCGTGTCAATTCATTCAAGTCATAACTTAGTCAAAACCAAAGTTAAGGCCTTGTAACTTTCCGAATTAATCGACCGCGGAAAGACGACGAATGGATTGCCGATTTTTGTGTTTATTATCGGGGTCCATGACATAAATTAATTATCATATTAATTAACAAATAACTAATCTATGATAATTAATTAACCACATGCAATAATAAACACATGCATGAAATAACAAGAAAACAAGAGGAGCTAGGGAGAGGTATACCTCGCCTTTTATCTTGCAGTCTTCTACCTTATGACCCTCCCCTCTTGGAAGTCTTGTGGACGATGAGCTACCAAGACGCTGAGTCACCGAAGGCCTTGAATTAATCACCTTTCTTCAAGCTTCTTCCTTGCCTCAACACAAACCCTAGATAGCTAGGGTTTCCTTGCGCCGGCCACCTATCCACTTCTCCTCCTTGTGCCGCCGGTGAGCTCAAGCTCCCAAGGACCGCCAGCCACAAGGAAGCACCGAGAAGAAGGCTGTGAAGATGAAGAACCGGAAGAAGAATAGAGTAGAAGCTCCTTTCTTCCTCCTCCAACCCAAAATTGCCGCCGTCGGCAATTTATCCAAACCCACCGCCGCCGGAGCTAGAGGAAGGAAATTCCTCACCGCCGACCACTCCTTTTTCCTCTCCTATGCGTGCTCAAGTAAGGAAGAAGAAAAGGAGGAGAAGAAGGTGATCCTTCTCCTCCCGAAAGTCCTTCTTCAACCTTACCACTGGCGCCGCTCAAACCATGCCGCCGACCACCTCTCCTCCACCTCCCAGCCACTGCCGATCACCAAAAGAAGAGCAAAGCCTCTTATTCTTCCTGTGAACGCTGACCAAGGACCTGTGAAGGAGATGGGGAGGAGAAGAAGAAGAAAACTACTTCTTCTTCCTTGCGCCGGTGACCTAGGAGAGAGAGAGAGAGGGAGAGGAGGTTTTAGGGTTTTGGTAATTGAGATTAATTGGATTAATTCCCAATTAATTGTGGATTAATTATTTTCCTTGTATCATGACTCCTATGGGGTATTTATAGGGCTAAGGTAGGGACCATGAGGAGGAGTTGGTTCTTGACCGACTAATGGATCCAAACCCGATCCATTAATGGAGATCCATTCCACTAAAGGATTCCATTGAACTTCCTCACCAACCTCCATATTTTCATATGGGCTCTACCTATTATGAGTCATCCATCTCCCCATGTGTATGATATCGAATGCCCGATAATTAATTTAAATTACTGACAATTAAATTAATTATCCTCTTGATCCTTGATTTGTACCACTCAACCTTTTCATCATGTTGGACCATAGTCCGCTTGCAAGATTTGACATGACGATCCTTTTGAGCTCATCATGCGGGCATCATCATCCCGACTAACCAGGACATGGATTCCGTCAATAATCAATGGCACACCATGTAGATAATATTATTACCCAACCTACCGGGCCTATCGATCTAACAGAATAGATCTCACACATTGGTAAATCAAAGTAATAATAATTAAATACATGTGCCCGTCATTATTTCAGGATTTAGAGATCGTACTCCATAATATATATTCGAGGTCTAATCCAATTTATGAAGTCAGTACAAAATTGGATGACCTCTCTTTTGGTCCTACTCAAGGCACACAAAGTGCACTAGTGTAATTCTATAGTTAAGACAAACCACACCTAATTACACTACAACCATCCCGATAGTTTATCCAACTCCATCTCGGTTGTGAGCCTCTTACTTATACTTCTGCAAGGAACTTGATAACATGATCTGTAGGACCGGTGCTGTTGATAGAAGGGGGGTGAATATCAACCGTAAAATCTTCGTGGAAATTAGTAAACTTTCTATCATTCTAAAATCAGAGTTAATAGCACAGCGGAAAAGTAAAAAAGAAAAATAAAAGAAATAACAACACAGCTGACACACGGGATTTATTTACTTGGTTCCCGACCCCCCTCGGTTAGTACGTCTAAGGCTTATGTACTCGGCATGAGTCCACTATTGGTCTCCTTTCCGGAATTTTCGGAGGCGGAGAAAACCCGTCTTACAGTGCAGAATTACAATCAAAAAGATATGAAATTAAGTGTCGAATAATAAAAAGCAAACCAAACAATTAAGGTCGAAGCCTCGACCGAACTGGACCTCCGAAGTGCCACGCACTTCCACCTGGAGCCTCTCGGTCGTAGAACCTCGTCTTTAGCGGTTTTTCATCAGTCAGAATGATCAGAATCACTCTTGGAAGTTATGTTTGAAGCAGAGGGGTCGAAGCCCCTTTTATAGGCTTCATACGGGCGCCTGTGACGATGGGGGCGCCCCTATAGACTTGGTCAAATTTTATCCCTACGCCGAACTCGTCGCAGCTGATAAAACCTTTGACTAGGGCGCCCCGGACCTCCCAGGCGCCTGAATGAAAGCTTATCTCTGTTTCAAACTTGAAACAGCAAATACAACTTTCAACTTGGGCGCCTGTATCATCCCGGGCACCTGAATAGAAGCCTATTCTGCCTTCTTCACGAAACTGATATTTTGTTCAGTGAGCTGGGCGCCTGGATCCTGTTGGGCGCCTGGCTTCACAGCTTCCAGCCCAAAGCTGGTTTTTGTTCTTTGATCTGGGCGCCCCTATTGATGGGGGCGCCTGGCTTGGCTGGTTTCCAGCCCTTTGCTTGCTTTGTCTCTGGTTCTTGGTACCTGCAAGATGTTAGTAATATGAGAGAAGTGTCCTAAGGCAATCGCCTTATGATTGTAATCATTTACTTTAATAAATGAATATTCACTATTTGAGTATACATGTTTATGTATTTGATTGAGATCTTAAACTCATTTACTGAATGTCCGCAATACAATTCACAGCATGAGAGAATTTGTGATGAATTCACAACTAGTGATTATCTCTACATGTGCAATTGTGAAGTATTGAAATTATCCCTAGTCGATGAATTGATAAATACGAACACTATCAATTCTGTTGAGACTAGCATGAGTTATTCTCTAATCAGCTGATTCTCACTGGCTGGTGACATTGGGATGTCCGGAGATAAACATGAATGCTAGTTAAGGGAACTAGTTCATTGGAGTGACTGGCTGTAAAACTTCATATGGTAATCTACATATAGATATGTCAATGAAGTTCTTACTGCAGCTTAAGTGCGATGTTCCTTTGACTTGCGGTGTTCAAGTCATCTTGGTCATGGAGACTTATACTTTGACATCTTAAGCAAGCATCTCTAAGGAGGTGTGGACCCAGGATGATTGGGTATAAGCCGAAGTGCCCGAAGATGTTTGAACAGCCTAAAAAGGATTCACCACTCCTTGCGAGGAGATGTATACCCAAGGCCTATCGTCGGATTGTTACTCGAAGCCTCTGGCCAGAGCATCACATGTTCAGAGTATGAATCTCTCAGAAACATGAGAGTAATTAGAATCCGTTGGACGAGAAAGACACTACTTGGGCTAGGTGTGACGTAGTCAGCCTAGTGGGGACTGACACACATAGACCGTGTCCTAAACCAAGTGGGTATAAGATGGTGAAGGGAATGAGGCACGATTCATTAGAGCTGCTGAAGGGTTTCAGAATTACTTCTGAGGTCAACCGTTGATCTTTCGATTAATTGGGGGTCATGATGTACTACTAGGTGCCACTCATGATCGTTCTATAATTGGTTGATTATAGACGGCCAACATAAATCGAAAGCCTATTTAATCACACGCACTACGAGTAATCCGAGGGATTTAAAACGAGTTGAAAATTGGATTTTCCGATCAAGAGAGATAAATCGAATCTGAATTTATCAGAGACGCATCGGAAGCTTAAAATGGCTAAGTCTTTTGAAGGCTTATTGGACGAATTAAATGAGTTTAATTCGTAAGGTGACGGCTTGGATTTGGCCGGCCAATGAGGGTCCCCACCCTCTTTGGTTTAGCTGGCCATAATAAATAGGGAAACAAAATTGTTTGGTTTAAATTATAAAATAAATCGAGCGTGATTTGTTTTATAAAATTATAGATAAAGAAATTTATATAAAGAAATTTATAAAAATTTATTCTTTTTTATGGAAATTAAAATGAACCATGGATTGGTTTATTTTATTTTATAAAATCAATTATGAATTGATTTTTCCATGATAAGAAAAATTAATATAATAAATTTCTTGTAAAAATTTATTCCATAATAAAAGGGGAGACATGATTGTTTTTATTATAAATTAAGTTATAATAAAAACTTGGCATAATGGAATAATTCATAGAAAAATTTATAAGATAAATTTCTTATGAAAATTTATTCCGTTAAAAGGAGACTTGGCAATAAAGAGGCTACTATATAAAGGTACCAAGGCAAGACTTAGAAATTAATTCAAGAGATCAAGAGTTCTTGCCTAGCCTCTCTTCCTCTCCTTCTCTCCCTCTCCCTAGGGCTGGCTACCCTCTCTCTCTATGCGGCACCGACTGCAGTTGTCCCCATGAGAAAGATGGTTGCTCACAGCAACCTTCATGTACTCGGTGGAGCAAGCAATTTTCTCGTTGGAAAAAATTGTCGGCATTGGCTGCATGTTCTCCAAGCAAGGTGTGCATGAGCAAGAAGGCTGCTCATCCTTTGTGGAGAATTGCGCATGCAAGCACATTAACCCGCATGCAAGAAATTGCTTTCCAATCAATTAATTTGCCCAAGCAAATTAATCCGCATGCAAGAAATTGCTTTGTAAGCAAATTAATTTGCTGTTCACGCCGCAGAAGCCAAGTTGCTCATGGCTCTCTCTCTCTCCATACTTCTCTCTTGTTTTTTTTCTTGTCGCGTTCTCGGAGAATCTAGTAGTTCTCGAGAACACGAAACTCGTGGCTTTGCGAAGTCATCCCGAAGATACTCGGCGTGGACACGAATAGAGGCGGAGCTTCCAAGGGACGCTACGGTTGGATCTCATCCCTTTCTACGAGTTACGCGAGGTATCAAGTAAATTAGTTTACTTTCTGCAAAACTATAAATGTATGATCATGTCTCCACAACATAAGGTTGCATGCTAGATACATGGTTAGAATAATTTGAGAAATTATATATGCTAAACCTTCCGCTGCACGTAATTAAAATTGAAATTACGAACCCGTATCCATGTCAACATGCACCCGGTCCCAATAGTGGTATCAGAGCCGGTTAGTGTTCGACATAATCATATAATTATTTTGCGGAAAACTTTGTCATGATCTCAATTTTGGAAAATTTTCCAATTATGGAAACTTTCCAATCATGATAAATTTTAGATTTAGGAATTTCAAAGTTTGGAAATCCTCATGAAATTTCGCAAACTTTTGAAATATCCTAGTTTCTGAAATTTTATGATAATTGTGAAAACTTCCCATTTTGGAAACTTTCCAATCTTGGAAATTTCCTATTTTGGAAATTTTCCAATTTTGGAAATATGTAACTTTTCTTTGTACCAGAAACTTACAATTATTCTGAAAACCTATTATGAAATCTCGCAATTTTGGGCACTTTCTTACAAAGAAAGTCTAGACAAATTTATGGATCATTAATTGACAATTAAATTCGAATTGGTTTTAAATTATCAACAAAATTCTTTATTTTGGATTGAGCCTCGGGAAGCCGTCCAATTTAAAGTTAGTTGTTGTAATTTAATTTCCTAATTTTGAATAAAATTGTCATGTTTAATTTGGTTACGCCTCGGGGAGCGGACCAAATTAGATTTACAATAAATTCCTTTTTTTGGGTATCTGAGCCTCGGGGAGCCACCCAAAGAAAATATTTTGTTGTAATTAATAAATCCATAAATAAAATATGTAATCAAATCTTGGAAATTTTGAGGTGATTCTCAAACGATAATTTCCTTATTTGATTTAAGAGGTGATGCTCTTACATATTGTTGTCTCCAAAATTAATTAGGAAAATAGTTTCCTATAGAGTTTTCTTAAATAAGATTTTCATGAAAATAATATGTGGTTGAATTAAGGGAATCTGTCTCTTAATTTAATAAGATTTGATTTAGAGAAATCAAAGTCTTAAACATATTATTTCCGAAATTGATTATGACAATTTAGGAAATTGTTTCCCAAAACAATTCCTTGAATAAAGTATGAAATTAGAATTAGGAAATCTGGTTCCTAATTCAATTAATGAGACTTGATAAATTAAGTCATATACATACTTATTAAGGAAATCGTTAGTACATGACATAATTATATGTCATGAATGTGCTTAGAAAAGGAAGGATGAGACCCAAAACCCCTTACAAAATATTAAGGCCAACACCTTCCATTAATATGGTTAGAACCGGAGTTTTGTTTCTCGTTTGGGTTGATGGACACATCCATGCCCGGCTTGAACCTCAACATGTTCAAACCATGGAATTAGTTTATGATTAATATAGTTGGAGTCAGAGGTCAATCCTTAGTCTTAGTTGTTGGACACATCCAAGCCTGACTAAACGGTTGAATGAGCTCCAACCATATTAAAACTATTTCTTGATTAATGGGTCAGCCTTAAGCTTGGAGCATCGATTTGTTGTACCACAGCCAAGGTCGATGTAAAGAGAGGTGCAGTTGGGTGCTATGTATATTGTTGCATACTTGTTAATGAGTTAACAACCCAATGATTTATGCAAACATTCAATTAGTTGATAGCATAAAGTGATAGTTACATATATGTGATATGTAATCGGTATAATTACCTACCTTCATAGCTAAGAATAACTTGATGGCCACAGCCATGGTTGTTCTTATCTATGGTTGGATATCAACCTATTTGGAGATGTTCCTACGATCTCCCGAATTGATAAAAAGGGGTTATTCAATTCGAAAAATAAATAGGATTTAATTAATGTATGATGATGCATTCTTTATCATTCTTCTCACATAAGCTCAATTTGTATTTCTAGGATAATCACTTGATCATGTCTTCTCTGAATTTGCGTTCCATTTTGGACACCAATGAGTTAACTAAGGACAAAAGGATTGAAAAGACACCAAAAGGCACTTGCCGTCACTGCGGCAAGGAGGGCCACTGGCCAAGAAACTGCAAGGTTTATCTTGAGTCCTTGAAAAGGAAGGCATCCGATGCCCCATCCTCTTCAGGTATCTTCGTTATTGAATGTCACTTTATTTTCTCGTACACCTGGGTACTAGATACTGGGTGTAGCTCACATATATGTAATGACATAAAGGGGCTAAGGAATAGAAGAAGACTCGTCAAGGGAGATGCGAATCTGCGAGTTGGAAATGGAGCAAAGATTGCTGCTGTTGCCATCCGGACATATTTGCTAAAGCTCCCTACTGGACTTGTCTTAGAATTGGATAATTGTTATTTTGTTCCTTTGTTAATAAAGAACATTGTATCTATTTCATGTTTGAATGAAAAGGGTTATCATTTAACTTTTAGTAACAATTGTTGTTACATAACTTTAAATGGCATTCTTTATGGGACTGGAACTTTGTGCAATGGTATCTACACGTTAGATTTATCCGGTGACATTTTCAATATCGAAGTTAGCAACAAACGTGCTCGAATAGATAATCGAATAGACTCCTATACGTGGCATCGTCGTCTTGGCCATGTAAGTAAGAAACACATGACCAAATTACACCGATGTGGAATTCTGGAATCATTTTAACCCGGTTCATTTGATATATGCGAATCATGCTTAAAAGGTAAGATGACCAAATTACCCTTTTCCGGAAAAGGTAATCCAGTGGGAGAATTGCTTGGTCTAATACATACTGATGTATGTGGACCAATGTCAACTCTTGCACAAGGAGGCTATAGCTACTTCATTACCTTTATCGATGATCAGTCACGATTCGGGTATGTATTCTTGATGAAACACAAATCTGAAGCTTTTGAGAAATTCAAAGAGTTCAGAAATGAAGTAGAGAAACAGCTTGGCAAAAGTATTAAGATACTTCGATCCGATCGGGGTGGTGAATACTTAAGTCAAGAGTTTCAAGATTATCTTAAGGACAATGGGATATTGTCTCAATGGACTCCGCCGTATACACCACAGCATAATCGTGTATCTGAGAGGCGTAACCGAACCTTGATGGACATGGTTAGATCTATTATGAATCATGCAACTCTTCCAAAATCCTTTTGGGGATATGCACTTAAGACAGCTGTTTACTTGCTAAACAGAGTCCCGACCAAGGTAGTCTCTACTACTCCATATGAGACGTGGAATAGTAAGAAACCTCATTTAACACACCTTAAAATATGGGGTTGTCCTGCTTATGTGAAGCGGACTGTATCAGACAAATTGGGTGCTAAGTCTGATAAATGTCTATTTATTGAATACCCTAAGGAAACAAAGGGTTACCAATTCTATCATCCCTTGGAACAAAAGGTGTTTGTTTCAAGGCATGCTGTATTTCTGGAAAAAGAACTTCTTTTACAAGAAAATAGTGGGAGTAGTATTGAACTTGAAGAAGTTCAAGAAACTCCAATAGACATTACAGAGACACCTAGTCTAGACCGACAACCAATAACTCATAATGATGAGCTATCAGTTGAACCTAAAGCAACACCACTACTTCGTAGATCTGATAGGACAAGCAATATTCCAGAGAGATACAGATTTCTCGTAAGTCAATCGAACGACGTGTTACTCATTAGCGATGACGAACCTATCAGTTATGATGATGTTCTGAAAAGTTCAGAAAGGGACAAATGACTTGAAGCCATGAAGTCAGAAATGGATTCCATATACGAAAATCAAGTATGAGACTTGGTTAACCCACCTGAAGGGATTAAGCCCATAGGGTGCAAGTGGGTTTTCAAGAAGAAAACCGACATGGAAGGTAATGTTATTACCTTTAAGGCTAGATCAGTGGCAAAAGGATATCGTCAGAAACAAGGGATTGATTATGACGAAACCTATTCGCCAGTAGCTATGCTTAAATCCATTCGGATGCTCCTGGCCATAGCAGCTCATTATGATTATGAGATATGACAAATGGATGTGAAAACAGCTTTCCTTAATGGAAACCTGCTTGAGGATGTATACATGATACAACCTGAAGGTTTCACATCGGTTGATAAAATCAAAATATGCAAGCTTCGACGATCCATATATGGACTGAAGCAAGCATCTAGGAGCTGGAACATCCATTTTGATGAGACAATCAAAGAGTTTGATTTCTCACAAAATCCTGACGAACCTTGTGTGTACAAGAAGGTTAGTGGGAGTGCAGTCGTATTCCAAGTATTATATGTCGATGACATATTACTTATAGGAAACGATATATCAGTCTTACATTCGGTTAAAATTTGGTTGTCCAAAACTTTCTCCATGAAAGACCTGGGAGAAGCAACCTATATCCTTGGGATTAGAATCTATAGAGATAGATCAAAACGGTTGCTTGGTCTTTCGCAGTCTACATATATAGATCGAGTGCTAAAAAGGTTTAGCATGTCGGAATCCAAGAAAGGTTACCTTCCCATCAGGCATGGGATCAACCTTTCAAAGTGTATGTGTCCGCGCACAGAAGACGAGAGGATTTGCATGAATAAGATTCCTTATGCATCCGCGATAGGATCTATCATGTATGCTATGTTATGTACTAGGCCCGATGTATCGTATGCTCTGAGCGTCACGAGCAGATACCAGTCTGATCCAGGAATGGATCATTGGGTGGCTATCAAGACAATCCTTAAGTACTTATGAAGAACTAAGGATGTGTTCCTAATATATGGAGAAGATGATATGGTGATACGTGGGTATACAGATGCCAGTTTCCAGACAGATAAGGATGACGCCAAATCTCAGTCTGGATACGTATTTATCTTGAATAGAGGCGCAATATGTTGGAAGAGTTCCAAACAAGACACCGTAGCGGATTCTACCACGGAAGCAGTCTGGATCAAGAAGTTTGTCTCAAAACTTGGTGAGGTTCCAACCATTGATGAAGCAATACCAGTTTATTGCGACAACAATGGAGCTATTGCACAAGCAAAGGAACCAAGGTCTCATCAGCGATCCAAACACGTGCTTCGCCGCTATCATCTGATCAAAGAGATTATAAGTAGGAATGATATACAAATTGAGAAAATTCCCACTGAACGGAATTTAGCGGATCCTTTAACTAAGGCCTTGCCTCAAAGCAAGTTTGAGGGTCATGTTAGAGCCTGTGGTATTAGATACCGTAGCGATTGACATAAGGCCAAGTGAGAGTTTGTTAGTAATATGAGAGAAGTGTCCTAAGGCAATCGCCTTATGATTGTAATCATTTACTTTAATGAATGAATATTCACTATTTGAGTATACATGTTTATGTATTTGATTGAGATCTTAAACTCATTTACTGTGTAACGACCCGGCCCATTTGGCGGCCCATTTGGCGGTCTCGACCGTCGACCGTCGACCGTGCCGTTACCAATACTAGGTCTTCCCACTCCTGGGCGTGGATTTTTGCCTTCCCAGGATTCGAACTCTAGACCCAGGCTTAAATCTAGTTCTTTGTGAATCCTGAATACCAATTGAGCTATAGCTCAATTGGTATTCAGGATTCACAAAGAACTAGATTTAAGCCTGGGTCTAGAGTTCGAATCCTGGGAAGGCAAAAATCCACGCCCAGGAGTGGGAAGACCTAGTATTGGTAACGGCACGGTCGACGGTCGACGGTCGAGACCGCCAAATGGGAAGCCAAATGGGCCGGGTCATTACATACTGAATGTCCGCAATACAATTCACAGCATGAGAGAATTTGTGATGAATTCACAACTAGTGATTATCTCTATATGTGCAATTATGAAGTATTGAAATTATCCCTAGTCGATGAATTGATAAATACGGACACTATCAATTCTGTTGAGACTAGCATGAGTTATTCTCTAATCAGCTGATTCTCACTGGCTGGTGACATTGGGATGTCCGGAGATAAACATGAATGCTAGTTAAGGGAACTAGTTCATTGGAGTGACTGGCTGTAAAACTTCATATGGTAATCTACATATAGATATGTCAATGAAGTTCTTACTGCAGCTCAAGTGCGATGTTCCTTTGACTTGCGGTGTTCAAGTCATCTTGGTCATGGAGACTTATACTTTGACATCTTAAGCAAGCATCTCTAAGGAGGTGTGGACCCAGGATGATTGGGTATAAGCCGAAGTGCCCGAAGATGTTTGAACAGCCTAAAAAGGATTCACCACTCCTTGCGAGGAGATGTATACCCAAGGCCTATCGTCGGATTGTTACTCGAAGCCTCTGGCCAGAGCATCACATGTTCAGAGTATGAATCTCTCAGAAACATGAGAGTAATTAGAATCCGTTGGACGAGAAAGACACTACTTGGGCTAGGTGTGACGTAGTCAGCCTAGTGGGGACTGACACACATAGACCGTGTCCTAAACCAAGTGGTATAAGATGGTGAAGGAATGAGGCACGATTCATTAGAGCTGCTGAAGGGTTTCAGAATTACTTCTGAGGTCAACCGTTGATCTTTCGATTAATTGGGGTCATGATGTACTACTAGGTGCCACTCATGATCGTTCTATAATTGGTTGATTATAGACGGCAACATAAATCGAAAGCCTATTAGTCACACGCACTACGAGTAATCGAGGATTTAAAACGAGTTGAAAATTGGATTTCCGATCAAGAGAGATAAGTCGAATCTGAATTTATCAGAGACGCATCGGAAGCTTAAAATGGCTAAGTCTTTTGAAGGCTTATTGAACGAATTAAATGAGAAAAATATTAAATTAAATTTGAAAAATATTTAAGTTAAATTTTTAAAAAATATTTAGGTTAATTTTTGAAAAATATTAAAGTTAAATTTTAAAAATTGTTAAGTTTAATTTTGACAAATTGTTAAGTTTAATTTAGGTAAAATTATAAATTAGTTTTAATAAATTAACTATGAAATTGATTAGTTTTGTGAGGTTGGTTGGGTTGAACTAAACTTTTATGTCCTAAGCATCTTATCCATTTTTAATTAACAAAACAGGGTACCCTTATCTGTTTTGTGAGATGCATTAAATTTTATCTTTTGAATTTAAGTTAAAAACTATAATTTGATTGAACCTTAAGTTAAATTCAAGTTTAACAATTAGTAAATTGAAAATAAATTTCAATAATCGGCTTCCAGGTCTTGGCGTGACACAGGGGCCTTCTTGGTTATCGGAGCAACGACCCTTTCCTAGACAAAGCTTTTTAAAGAAATTTTATTTTCAAGTTACTCTTTGAAAAACCTTGGTCTAACTAGTCGAGGATGTGACGAGATAGCTTCGGCTAGTTCCACCGGACCAAAAAGATCAAATAGGGTACACATTACACTACCTGACTCCTTAGACAGGCTTCCCTAACGTACTATCATCTTGCCCTACCCTAATACTAAGTTATGCAAGTTTCAATCAAGTCAGGTCCTTATCTAACTATTACTATTCCTAAGCATGACATTTTTGTAGAAAGTAAATAAATAATCATCAAGCAATAATTCATAAAAACATGCAAGAAAATCATCTAATTATGAAAATGATTTTTCTATTGGTTCACCCTGACTAAAGCCTCGATATGAACTATCTAGGATGTGAATCTTGTCCTTGGGGATCCAATAGTGATTTGGTCATGCTTGATTAGTCAAGCTTAGCTTCGGGACCCATGCTTGGACTCGGGTTCTAGTTTGGTTCAACACAGAATAATAGGATTTGTACCGTGAGTTGGTTTGGTAACCAAGTCCAGATCGGTTGAGAACGGATTTCTATTTTTCAAGAATCATGTCAAGATTCTTGGAACCAGAGGTAAACCGTTCCAGCGCAACTCTAAGTTCTTTCACTTGAGTTTTCAAGGAGGAATTCTCTTCCTCAAGTTGTTGAACTTGAGTTGAGGTTCCTTCCTGAATAGTCTCAGTCAAGGAGCCTGAGTTGGCCTCCTCCTTTAGGGCTTTTATCTCCTGTGGGAGGGACTCAACCCGAATGTTGGCTTTGGCCAACTTACGTGACAAATAGGAAATCAAATCATATAATTGAGATTTTGGAAAACCCCTTACAGTGATTCGGTCGTCTTCTGACATTGATAGAGTTCCGGTTCCGTGGCTTTCTTCCGGTTTTGTTTTTGACTCGGTGTCGAGTTCTTCCGAAGCCGTCAGTGCGAGGAGGTTGGATTAAGGTGATTCTTCTTCGTCCTCCGAAGACGACTCATCCAATGTAGCTTGAAGCGCCTTCTTCCTCTGAGTCTTCATGACCTTCTTTAAGTTGGGACACTCCGATTTGAAGTGACCCATCTTGTTGCATCCATAATAGGTGATGTTGGTCTTTCCTTTTTGACTGGTGCTTGGTTCAGTTGGATCATCCTTTGGCTGAACCATCTTCTTCTTCTTTCTCTGCCCATTTATTATCTAGTAGTAGTTCCGAGCCCTTTTGACTAGCTCAGGATGGTTGATGCCGTCGTCATCAGATTCCGAGTCGGAATCGGACTCGGGTATCGGTTACGGCTTTTTCTTCTTTAGTTTGCCTGGGACTTTACCTGTAAAAAGAGAGATACCTTTCTCGACCTGTGTAGAGTTAGTCTGCTCATGTAATTCTAATTCTGAAAATAACTTGTCTAATTTAATTTTTGATAAATTCCTCGAAACCTTGTAAGCATCTACAATAGATGCTCACATAGAGTTTCTCGAGAAAGAATTTAAAGCATACCTGATTAGGTCCCGATTATCTACCATGGGGGCTGATGGTGTGAAGGTCGTTCATTAGTTCTTAGATACGTGCATGAAGTTGTGCAACGGTTTCGCCGTCTTACATCTTCATGTTGTAGATTTTGTTAAGTAGAAGATCCCGCTTGCTGATTCTTGTATCCGGCGTTCCTTCGTACATCCCGATCAGCTTATTCCAGAGCTCCTTTGCACTGTTGAAGGGGTTGACACGGTTGAGTTCTTCCTTGGTTAGACCACACTGGAGGGTTTGTGTTGCCTTGGCATCTGCTTCAATCTTTTTCTTCAGAGGAGCATCCAACTCTATGTATCCCAGAAGTTCACCTTATGCATTCTTCAAGATTTCCCATCTAACCTGGATGATTATCCACATCTCCACCTGAGTTCTCAGGTGGACCTCCATTCGGCTCTTCTAGTAAGAGAAATCCTCTCCTGAGAAGAAAGGAGGTCAAGCAGTGTTGTAACCTTCTTGTTGGGTCATGGGAAGTTCTGAAAAGAAACAAAAACAACAAACTGGTTCCAAGACTTGGAGAAAATAAACTAAAATTCTCGAGTAGTGTTGCACCAACTTTGAGAAAATGAAACAAATCCACGAATGGAAAAAGAATTAAAAGGAATGTATCAGAAAAAGACAATAATACCTTTTCTGATAGAAAATAACGAAAAAATCGAAAAAAATGCTCAACTGGTGGTTTCATCGAGATTGAGCAACCCGCTCTAATATCACTTGTGGGATCGTTGTTGTAACGACCCGGAAGATTTTCTCAATATTTTCTTTAAAAATATTGACCAGGCCTAGATAGATTCTCGAGGAACATAGGACACTAGTATAAACCTTAGCATGATGATCCATGATTTCGATATAGAATAGGAAGCTAAGTGATAATGGGTCTTACATGGGTTTTTCTACTACCATGGTTATTAGTGGATTTTAGATAGAATTTAATATAAATAGAAATGGGTTTAAATTAGGAATATTAGCATGGCTATTGGTAGGCCTTAGGGGGCATTGCCGAAATTAAAAAAAATAAAATAAAATAAAATAAAAATAAAGTGCATGCACCAAGGATTGAACCTTGGACCTAGTGTAACACCATGCATGTACTAACCAATTCACCAAGCAAGGGAGTGCTAGTAAAGAATGAAAAGGATTTTGGTTAAGGCTTAGGGAAGTGAAGAGTCATCAAGAGAAGAGGCACCATGACCCTTCACTTGCCCCCCTTCAAGTAGTATAAAACAGTAGATGAGAGAGGAAGAGACATAGGAGTTACTCTTTTTCTTCTCTTCTCCCACCAAAGCCATTCCTCTCCTTCTTCTTTCTTCTTCTAGCCGAAACCCACAAGGGTTTCTTTTCCTTAGAAAAGCTTCACAAAGGACTCCATCTTGAAGATCCAAGGCTTTCTACAAGGCTACAAGGGCTAAGGAGAAGTTTAGGGTCAAGAAGGTTTCTTTTTATTTCTATTCAAGGATTATATCCAAGATAAGGAAAGGTAAGACCCCCTCACCTGTGGTATGATAGCTTCCAAGTTGTTTGTCATGATATAAGTTTTTGTTGGCACACCATGTTGAGAAATCTATGGTTAGGGCTTTTGAAGGTTTCGGCCAAGCAAGTTTTTGGGGATAAAATGATGTTAAAAACCCCTGCATAAAAGTATGATTTTGAAAATTTTGTAGCACCCTAAAACCCCTTTAGGGTTTCGGCCACCATCAAGGTACCATGGTTAAGTTTAAAATTCAACCCTTCAAGCATGGTTAGTATGTTTTCTATGGTATAATGGGTAATAATGGTGACTTATATGAATTTTCCTATCGACTTATTACCCTTCTAGGGTTTCGGCCAATGCATGATTTAGGGCTAGGACTTAGGGTTAAATCCAATCAAGGGTTCAAATGGTTTTCTATGGCATGGTATGTATTGTATTGGATGTTAATCATGGCCTATGTGAATTTTCCATGGACTCATGGTCCTTTGGGGTTTCGGCCAAGACCCTAATCTAGGGTTTGGATTGGGTTAAAGTCTCAAGGATACTTGTTTATAGGTTACTATGATGTAAGTATATGGTTAAGCATGATGTAAGGATCTTTATGTTACTAAAACCCTAGCTTTATGTGTTATGTAACATGACTTTGTATGTTTAGGTTGTATGTTATGTTTTACTTATGAATATTTAGACCATATACCATGAACATATGTAATTGATGTAGGGGTATGTTAAATAGAATAATGCATGTAGGAGGTTAAATGCCTATAATAGATATATGTGTATGAAGGTCTATGCATGTTCTATGATGAATGTCATGAACCTAAGTAGTATGCATCTTGTTCATATGTATCTTACCCATGCATGCTCTTTGATGGATACTAGGATTATGTATGCTAGATGAAATGTACCATGTATGAAATGCATGTTTATCTTATGTACCATAATCATGCAAGCTTTATGAACCAAGATAATGTTTATGCCTGGAGGCATGATTATGTATGTATGTCATGTTTTATGAATAAAGAAGATGAATGAAGATGATGTTTATGCCTTAAGTACGAATGATAAGTATGAATGATGAAGGCATAATGATGTTATGAATTAAGTATGAATGATGAAATGTCAAGCATGTTTATGTCATGCTTCATGTAACAAGATTATGTTTATGTCCTAAGATATGTTAAGTATGTCTATGAATGATGAAGCATGCAAAGTTATTTTACTTTATGAATGGGCTTGTACCGGACCGAAGTAAGGGTCCAAGGGATGGGCACCTTAAGAACGCCTCGGTTCTGGACTACCATAGCTGTCCACGGTTCTGGGACTACCGTAGCTGTCCAACAAGGATGGGCACCTTAAGAACGCCTCGGTTTTTGGAACTACCGTAGCTGTTCCTACCCTAGTAGGTCGAGGCTAGCTACCTCGTATTTACTTAGGGATGCGCGCTTATGATATATGTATGTGGTACAAGCCGGGGACCCTAATGATGTTATGATTATGTTTAAGTAATTAAAAGTATGATTTTAAATTAAGCATCCTTATGTATATGCATTTGACTCATGCATTCATTCATGTTATGCATTATGCCATGATAAGTATGTTTTACGCTTATGTTTATGTTAAGAATATGCTTATGTCCATGTTAAGAAATATGTCATGATAAGTACGTTTCATGCTCATGTTATGTTAAGAACTATGTCATGATAAGTATGTTTTATGTTTATTTTTATGTTAAGAATCATGCTATGTTAGATGTTCATATGCTTATGATGTACGCTAAGACTATGCTTATGTTTTATGTACAGAATTATGTTATGTCAAATGCTTTATATGTTTATGTTTAAGTGACGCATGGTTTTAGTGAGTAGGAAAGGGTCTTACTAAGCCTATGTGCTTATAGTCTTATTTCTCTTGTACCGCAGATCAAGCAAGAGGTTATTAAGTGGAGCAGCAGGAGGGGCAATAGTGTGTGTGTGTGGCAGTGACATGGCAGAAAGAAAAGTTTTAATATTATACTTGTCACATGCTCTATGTTTTTGCAAGTCTCATGCTATAATTAGGATGGTTTTGTTCAAGGAAGATTATACACTTGCTACTTATGTTGCCTGATGGATGACTTATATGAATTTTATGTCATGATACTATGTATGATGTTAATACGCTAAGATCCCATGTCCCCAAGTTAGGAAGGATAGTTAAGACACGTATTCATGATTCAAGAGTTAGGTGCATGTATGTTTAAGTTTTAAATGTTTCCGCTGCATTATGATGTTTTCATGCTTATGTATGTTAAGCGTAACGCCGTCTCTCGCCACACCGTAAGGTGTGGGAAAAGATGGGCGTTACAGGTTGGTATCAGAGCAGTTTGCCATCTCACTACACACACATCAAGCGTCCTTCCTGCAGCTTTCAAGTAAGTACCTCTATGCATACCTTATGTTCTTTTATGATTCTAGAATAAGCAAGTATGGATGATATTTTATGATTCTAGAATATGCAAGTATGAAGGATATTTTATGATAGAAAGTACTCGGACGGATATGTAATATAAACGATACTTTACCTTATTCTTATGAAACCAAATACTTTAGCATTTGATATGCGGGTAGGAATATATATTAAAAAAAATTGTGACTATTAAAGTAAAGGAAACCGATTTGATCTTGTGTGCTTCTCTCTGTATATATTTGTGAATTGAAAAAAAACTAGTTTTGTACTGGTTTTGTCAGTTGTGTACTGACTGTGTCGTTTTTTTTCAATTCCAGATGTTGCATGAGATCGGCACCACGAGTCGTTGCCATGGGCGGAGTCGTGAGCTGATGGAGCAAATAGAAGAGGTGGAGTATAGTCCGGTCCTTGGGATCCAAGGCAATATAGGGAAATTGGACCGACTATTTTGGAAACTCGAGCAGGAAAAGTTTCCAATCATGGATGACCATAGAATTGGAGCACTGCTTCGTTCATTGCCCAAGCGTGCGAGAGAAGTTGATTATTAGATCTGGGGGCAGCATGAATGTCGGATCTCATATACAGAGTTATGTAAGCAACTTCTTCGCCATGAGTTTCCGGAGGATCTAGGGGACTCTGAGGAAGATCCCGAGATGTACGAGGAGGATCCCGAGATGTTCGAGGAGGATCCCGAGATGATCGAGGAGGATCCCGAGATGTTTGAGGAAGATCCCGAGATGATCGAGGAGATGATCGAGGAAGATCCCGAGATGCTCGAGGAAGTCCCCGAGATGCTCGAGGAAGATCCGGAGATGTTCGAGGAGGACCCCGAGATACTCGAGGAAGATCCCGAGATGCCCGAGGAGGTTCTCGAGATAGAAGAAGAGGATCCGATGGAAACGGTAGAAGATCCTGAGGCAGGCCAAGGGGAGATGAACGAGGGAGTGATAGTCACCTCCATGATATTTTTCATTATGGGCATGATGGCAGCCCACCTAGTTCATTGAGTTCGGATTGTTTTTGGTATATGAACTTATAAGATCTAATAAATAAAGTTGTGTTAAAAATGGTAATCCGGGTCTTCAGAGAATAAAGCAGGAGATGCTAGAAGGAAAGGGCGATGGTTTTCATATCGCCAACGGGGGAGTACTCTACCTTAGGGATCGTCTATGTATCCCCAATGATCCGGAGCTGCGGAGAGCAATATTAGTAGAAGCTCACGGAACCCCTTATTCGATGCATCCGGGATCCACCAAAATGTTGTTGGGACCGGGTGCATGTTGACAAGGATACGAGTTCATAAAATTTTAAATTTTTACGTGCAGCGGAAGAATTTGCATAAAATAATTTCCTAAATTATTTTAACTTCGTATTTAGCATGCAACCTTATAGTGTGTTGACATAATCATAAAATAAAACTTTGCGGAAAAGTAAACTAATTTACATTATACCTCTCGTAACTCGAAGTAAGGGACGAGATCCAACCGTAGCGTCCCTTGGAAGCTCCGCCTCTATTCGCGTCCACGCCGAGTTCTCTTCGGGATGACTTCGCAAAGTCACGAGTTTTGCGCCGATGAGAACTACTAGATTCTCTATAGGCACAACAAGAAAGATCAAGAGAGGAAAGGGAAACTAACCACCAAGAAAACGGAATCGAATTCCGGGAAGAGAGGAGTCGCTATCCGCTTCTTCTTCTTCTTGTTCGGGTTCTCCTTCTTCTTGAATGCTCACGCCACAACCCAAGGAAGTGGATGAGGTGCGCTGGCCCTAGATGGAGGAAGGGTGCCGACCCTAGGTCACCAAGTGGGCGCCGGCCCTAATGGAGGAGAGGGGAGGGAGAAGAGAAGAGAGAGAGAGGGAGAGCTCTTCACAACTTGATTAGTTGATTGGGAATAAGGGCTTGCCTTTGGTTCCTTTATATAGTAGCAACTCCTTTGCTAAGTCTCCCTCTAAACCGAATTAACGAAATTAACGGAATTAGTTATAAGAAATTTATCTTATAAATTCTCTTATTAATTATTCCGTTTAAGCCGAGTCTTATTATAACTAATTTATAATAAAACAAATTCTTCTTCTCTTTAAATTATGGAATAAATTTTATAAGAAATTTATAAACTTTCTTATTATGGAAAATCAATTCTTAATTGATTTTATAAAATTAAAATAAACCAATTCATGGATTATTTTAACTTCCATAAAAGGAATAAATTTCTACAAATTTATTTATATAAATTTCTTTATACAAATTTATTTATCCATAATTTATAAAACAAATCACACTAGATTTATTTTATTAATTAAACCAAATAAATTGATTTAATTCCCTTTAATGGCCGGCCACCACAAGGAGGGTTAGCACCCTCTTTGGCCGGCCAAACCAACCCGAACCGGTCGCGAATTAAACTCATTTAATTCGCCCAATAAGCCTTCAAAAGACTTAGCCATTTTTAGCTTCCATTGCGCCTCTGATTAACTCATATTCGACTTATTTCTCTTGATCGAAAAATCCAATTTTCAACTTGTTTTAAATCCCTCGGATTACTCGTAGTGCGTGTGACTAAATAGGCTTTCGATTTATGTTGGCCGTCTATAATCAACCAATTATAGAACGATCATGAGTGGCACCTAGTAGTACATCATGATCCCCAATTAATCGAAAGATCAACGGTTTGACCTCAGAAGAAATTATTCTGAAACCCTTCAGCAGCTCTAATGAATCGTGCCTCATTCCCTTCACCACCTTATACCCACTTGGTTCAGGACACGGTCTATGGTGTCAGTCCCCACTAGGCTGACTACGTCACACCTAGCCCAAGTATTGTCTTTCTCGTCCTTTGGATTTCTAATTACTCCCATGTAAGAGACTCGCACTCTAAACATGATTTACTCTGGCCAGAGGTTTTGAGTAACAATCCGACGATAGGCCTGGGTATACATCTCCTCGCAAGGAGTAGTGAATCCTTTGTAGGCTGTTCAAACATCTTCGGGCACTTCGGCTTATACCCAATCATCCTGGGTCCACACCTCCTTGGAGATGCTTGCTTAAGATGTTAAAGTATAAGTCTCCATGACCAAGATGACTTGAACACCGCAAGTCAAAGGAACATCGCACTTAAGCTGCAGTAAGAACTTCATTGACATATCTTTATAGATAACCATATGAAGTTTTACTGCTAGTCACTCCAATGAACTAGTTCCCTTAACTAGCATACATGTTTATCTCCGGACATCCCAATGTCACCAGCCAGTGAAAATCAGCTGATTAGAGAATAACCCATGCTAGTCTCAACAGAATTGATAGTGTCCGTTTTTATCAATTCATCGACTAGGGATAATTTCAATACTTCACAATTGCACATTAGAGATAATCACTAGTTGTGATCCCATCACAAATTCTCTTATGCTGTGAGTTGTATTGCGGACATTCAGTAGATGAGTTTAAGATCCCAATCAAATACACAAAACATGTATACTCAAATAGTGAATTATCATTTATTAATATAAATGTTTACATCATAAGGCGATTGCCTTAGGACACTTCTCTCATATCACTAACAAATGTATCAAGATTTGAAGGAGAAATTTTGGTGGTCCGGTATGAAGAGAGATGTGGCTCAGCATGTTGGCACTTGCCTGACCTGCCAACGAGTGAAGACAGAGCACCAGCGACCCGGAGGAGTTCTGCAGCCACTTCCGATTCCAGAATGGAAATGGGAAGATATCTCTATGGACTTTATTTCAGGACTTCCCAAGACTACCAATGGATATGATGTGATATGGGTAATTGTGGACAGGTTGACGAAGTCTGCTCATTTCCTAGCAATCAAGATGACCTATTCGATTGAGCAACTAGCTCAATTATATGCTAAGGAGATAATCAGACTTCATGGAGTTCCCAAGACCATCATCTCAGATAGGGATGGTCGCTTTACCTCACACTTTTAGGAGTACGTTCAGAAGTCTCTCGACACTAAATTACGATTCAGTACAGCTTTTCACCCTCAGACTGACGGGCAAACTGAACGAGTGAATCAAGTGCTGGAGGACATGTTGCGGGCATGTGCCCTGGATTTCAAGGGGAGTTGGTGTCGATATCTATGTTTAGCGGAATTCGCTTATAATAACAGCTACCAAGTTACTATTGGAATGACACCATATGAAGCCTTGTACGGGAGGAGATGTAGGTCTCCGATCTGTTGGTATGAAGGCTGTGAAAAGAAGGCGATGGGGCTCACGACGGATCTCATCGACGACACCACGCGAGCCATACAGAACATTCGACGATGGATAGAAGCTGCTCAGAGTCGGCAGAAGAGTTATGCAGATGTCCGGCGTAGGCCACTGGAATTCAATATTGGGGATCTGGTATTCCTCAAAGTGGCTCCTATGAAAGGGGTAACGAGATTCAGGAAGAAAGGAAAACTAAGTCCGCGTTATGTGGGACCGTACCCAATACTGGAAAGAGTCGGCAAGGTGGCATATGAGCTAGAGCTGCCTCAAGAGATGTCGGCTATCCATAACGTGTTCCATGTGTCGATGCTCAAGAAGTGTATTCTAAACACGGATCAAGTGATCGAGCCACAGACAGTACAAGTTCAGGAGGACCTAAGTTTTGAAAGCCGACCTATCAAGATCTTGGATCGGGAAATCAAAAAGCTAAGGAACAAAGAGGTACCCTTAGTCAAGGTCCTATGGCAAAGTCAAAAGGTTCGAGGAAGCTACTTGGGAACGCGAGGATGAGGTGAGACGCAAGTACCCGGAGCTATTCTAAGTTCGAGGACGAACTTTCACGAGGTATGGGGGATTGTAACGACCCGGAAGATTTTCTCAATATTTTCTTTAAAAATATTGACCAGGCCTAGATAGATTCTCGAGGAACATAGGGACACTAGTATAAACCTTAGCATGATGATCCATGATTTCGATATAGAATAGGAAGCTAAGTGCTAATGGGCCTTACATGGGTTTTTCTAGTACCATGGTTATTAGTGGATTTTAGATAGAATTTAATATAAATAGAAATGGGTTTAAATTAGGAATATTAGCATGGCTATTGGTAGGCCTTAGGGGGCATTGCCAAAATTTAAAAATAAATAAATTAATTAAAATAAAAATAAAAATAAAGTGCATGCACCAAGGATTGAACCTTGGACCTAGTGTAACTCCATGCATGTACTAAACAATTCACCTAGCAAGGGAGTGCTAGTAGAGAATGAAGAGGATTTTGGTTAAGGCTTAGGGAAGTGAAGAGTCATCAAGAGAAGAGGCACCATGACCCTTCACTTGCCCCCCTTCATGTAGTATAAAAGAGTAGATGAGAGAGGAAGAGACATAGGAGTTACTCTTTTTCTTCTCTTCTCCCACCAAAGCCATTCCTCTCCTTCTTTCTTCTTCTAGCCGAAACCCACAAGGGTTTCTTTTCCTTAGAAAAGCTTCACAAAGGACTCCATCTTGAAGATCCAAGGCTTTCTACAAGGCTACAAGGGCTAAGGAAAAGTTTAGGGTCAAGAAGGTTTCTTTTTATTTCTATTCAAGGATTATATCCAAGATAAGGAAAGGTAAGACCCCCTCACCTATGGTATGATAGCTTCCAAGTTGTTTGTCATGATATAAGTTTTTGTTGGCACACCATGTTGAGAAATCTATGGTTAGGGCTGTTAGTAATATGAGAGAAGTGTCCTAAGGCAATCGCCTTATGATTGTAATCATTTACTTTAATAAATGAATACTCACTATTTGAGTATACATGATCGTTCTATAATTGGTTAATTATAGACGGCCACATAAATCGAAAGCCTATTTAGTCACACGCACTACGAGTAATCCGAGGGATTTAAAATGAGTTGAAAATTAGATTTTCCGATCAAGAGAGATAAGTCGAATCTGAATTTTTCAGAGACGCATCGGAAGCTTAAAATGGCTAAGTCTTTTGAAGACTTATTGGACGAATTAAATGAGTTTAATTCGTATGGTATAGGCTTGGGTTTGGCCGGCCAAAGAGGGTCCCCACCCTCTTTGTTTGGCCGGCCACATTAAAAGGGGAGAACCAAATTGTTTGGTTCAAATTATAAAATAAACCGAACGTGGTTTATTTTATAAAATTATGGATAATATATAAATTTTTATAAACCGAAGTTTGGTTTATTATTTTCATGGAAATTAAAATAAACTTTGAATAGTTTATTTTATTTTATAAAATCAATTATGAATTGATTTTTCCATGATAAGAAAAATTTATATAATAAATTTCAACTCTCTGACGACCGCGCTCTGCTCCAGGAACTTCCCGACTCAAGTCCGAAGCGCCGTCGACCTCCCGCTGCACCGAAACTCGAGCCTACCCCGGGAGTTGGTAAATACAGAAGTGTAATCTTTCTTATTGCAATTTGTATTTCTCTTCTGTACTCATTCTACACATTATAGAATTGCCCAAAGTAAACGGTCAACGACCGTGGGCCTTGGAGTAGGAGTCGACCCAGGCTCCGAACCAAGTAAAACGACCTGTTAGCGTTGTGTTGCTTTGTCTCTATTTCCGCCGCGCACTTACTCTTCTTATTTAATCCGAACGATTTGCGACATTCACCCCCCCCCCTCTATCGCATCTCTCGATTCAACATTCTGCATGGCAAAACGATTAATCACCTTGTCAATATATGTACTCTGACTTAAGCTAAGCAATCTCTTAGATCTATCTCTATAGATCTTAATGCCTAGGATATAGGCTGCTTCACCTAAGTCTTTCATTGAGAAGTAATTCCCAAGACACATCTTCACAGACTGTAGTGAAGGGATATCATTCCCAATGAGGAGTATGTCATCTACATACAAGATCAGGAAGATAACTGTGCTCCCACTAACCCTCTTGTACACACAGGATTCATCATCATTCTTGATGAAACCAAACGCTTTGATTGCATCATCGAATTCGAAGATTCCAGCTTCGAGAAGCTTGTTTTAGCCCATAAATGGACCTTTGCAACTTACATACCTTTCCAGCATGCTCTGGATCTACAAAACCCTCAGGTTGTGTCATGTACACATCCTCGAGTAGATTCCCATTTAGGAATGCGGTTTTGACATCCATCAACCAGATCTCGTAATCATGGTAAGCTGCAATAGCAAGCAGGATCCGAATAGACTTAAGCATCGCAACTAAAAGGTTTCATCATAGGCGATACCATGAATCTGCTTGAAACCTTTAGCTACCAATCGCCCTTTGTAGGTATGCATGAGTCCATCCATATCAGTCTTTCTTCTAAAGACCCACTTACACTCAATGGGTTTAATCCCCTCAGGTGGATTAACCAAAGTCCATAGTTGGTTAGTGTACATGGATTCCATTTCGGACCTCATGGCTTCTAGCCATTTCTCAAAATCTGGGCTCATCACAGCTTCTTGATAGGATGTAGGCTCATTCAACTCAATGAGCGTCACATCATCATGGTCAGACAAGAGAAAAGAGTATCTCTCAGGCTGACAACGTATCCTATCAGATCTGTGAGGAGGTTGGTCTACTTAAACAGCCTGTTATTCCACAACTTCTTGTGTAACAACCTCATGATCCACAACATCTTGTGGTGCCTGTTCAATATCCATTAAGGCCTCAGTACTATCTGCATCTTGAACTTCTTCAAGATGGATTTCACTCCCACTAGTCCTTCTAGAAATAAACTCCTTTTCTAGAAAAATATCATTTCTAGCGACAAACATTTTGCCTTGTGTCGGATTGTAAAAGTAATATCCCTTTGTTTCCTTGGGATATCCTACAAAGTAGCACTTATCAGATTTGGGTCCTAGTTTATCTGAGACTTGACGTCGAACGTAAGCCTCACAACCCCAAATCCTCATAAAAGATATCGTGGGACTCTTCCCAGTCCATATCGTATATGGTGTCTTTATAACAGCCTTTGATGGAGCTCGGTTAAGTGTGAAAAGAGTTGTCTCTAGAGCGAACCCCCAGAAGGAAGTAGGAAGATCCGTCTGACTCATCATCGATCATATCATATCTAATAGAGTACGATTTCTCCGCTCGAACATACCATTCCACTGTGGTGTTCCAGGTGGAGTGAGTTGCGATATGATCCTACACTCTGCTAGATGGTCACGAAACTCTTGGCTAAGGTATTCACCACCTCGATCTAATCGAAGCATCTTAATACTTTTGCCAAGTTGGTTTTGTACTTCACTCTTGAATTCTTTGAACTTTTCAAAGGATTCTGACTTGTATTTCATGAGATACATATAGCCATACCTACTGATATCATCAGTGAAAGTGATGAAGTACTGATAGCCTCCTCTGGCTGCGACATTGAAAAGGCCACATACATCAGTATGTATGAGTCCTAACAACTCTGTCGCTCTTTCGCCGTGTCCACTAAATGGAGTCTTGGTCATCTTGCCTAAAAGACAAGATTCACATGTCTCAATGATTCAAAATCAAATGAGTCCAGTAATCCATCCTTATGGAGCTGGGATATGCGACTCTCATTTATATGTCCTAAGCGACAATGCCAGAGATATGCTTGGTTCAAATCATTTGGTTTGAACCATTTGGTATTTATGTTATAGATTAGGTTGTCTAGATCTAGAAGATACATTTATCAATGGTGCATTACAATAGAACATATCATTTAGCATTATAGAACAACATTTGTTCTTTATGGTAAATGAAAACCCTTTCTTGTCCAAACAAGATACTGAAATAATGTTCTTAGTTAATGCAGGTACATAAAAGCACTCTTCTAGTTCTAGGATAAGCCCAGTGGGCAAAGACAAGAAATATGTTCCTACAGCAATAGCAGCAACTCTTGCTCCGTTGCCTACTCGTAGGTCCACTTCGCCCTTGGTCAATGATCTAGCTCTTTGAAGGCCCTGCACATTAGTACAAATGTGAGAAGCACATCCGGTATCTAATACCCAAGAAGAAGAGATAGATAAATTGACTTCTATAACAAAAATACCTGAGGCAGAAGTCTCACTTCTTTTCTTCTTTGCTTCCTCCAAGTAGAGTTTACAATTCCTCTTCCAATGTCCGGTCTCACCACAATGGAAGCAGGTCCCTTCCTTAGGCACTTTGGCTTTGGATGTAGTAGAATTGGCCTTGCCTTTGGCTTGGGTCTTACCCTTGCCTTTAGGCTTCCATTTGCCATTGTCTTTGTTAACCATCAGTACATTACTGGTCTTGGCTTTCTTGAGATTAGGCTCAGTGGTTCTTAACATGCTGAGCATCTCAGATAAAGGCTTATCAATTTCATTCATGTTGTAGTTCATGACAAATTGATTATAACCCTCCGGTAACGATTGCAGGATAAGGTTTGTTGCCAATTCTTGGCCCAGTGGGAATCCTAGTCTTTCAAGGTTCTCCACATACCCAATCATCTTGAGTACGTGAGTTCCTACAGGAGTTCCCTCTTACATCTTGCATGCAAATAGGGCTTTGGACACCTCAAAGTGCTCGTGCCTAGCTTGCCCTTGATATAGTTGTTTTAGATGCTCAACCATATCATGTGCATTCATGTTCTCGTGTTGTTTCTGAAGCTCAGAGTTCATGGTGGTAAGCATTAGGCATGATACATCCAATGTATCATCCTGATGCTTCTTGTAAGCATCTTTTTCAGCACAGGTGGCGGTAGCGACGGGTGCTTCTGGAAGGGGTTGCTCTAGAACGTACAGTTTACGTTCTTGTTTGAGGACTATCCTCAAGTTCCTGTATCAGTCCAGGAAATTAGCTTCGTTGAGCTTATCCTTCTCAAGGATAGATCGCAAAGAGAGAGTGTTCGACGTATTAGACGACATGGTGATCTAGAACAACACAACATGCAGAAATAAGTATCATATCTAGATCATTTAATTAGGCCTTTAATTAAATGATGCTCCCACTAAATCGTAGAGCTTTTGTAGGGGTTAGTCATGGATGTAGGCAAACTTACTTTGCTCACACTACTAGCTCCAAACCAAACAGCGACTACATTTATGTGGGACAAGATCCAAATTATACTTCATCTTGAGTTAACTTTGGCTAATCGCCCAAGACTCGGTACAATTAGGTAGGTAACATTTTACCAATTACATCGTATGCAACTCTTGAAAAATGGTTAAGATTCACATTACACATCATCTTGAGTTAGCTTTGGCTAATCGCCGAAGACTTAGCATAATTTTCCTCTTACCCAATTTTCTCAACTTTTGGGATATGCCTCTAAATTTCTCAATCTAATTGAGATGACTTAGTTAAGTCTCACCCAAAGTTCGATAGCGAAACATCACAATTGTCCACTCGCACTCTACCAAGATAAAATGCGTTGCTTTGCTTTGGCAAACCCAACAACAAATGATCGAGGCAGTTTATGAGTACTGAACCTTGGTAGGCATATTGAGTTGACTTAATTAAGATTAACATCTAAGCATGCATCACATACACACACATAGCATATATCAATATATAGGCAAGAAACTGTGACATGGTTATGGCCAGTATACTACGATCTTCTCAAGCCAATGAGAAGATCGATGGTCAACCTAAGGATAACTTCTTCTCCAAGAGCATCCTCCGGTCATCATGTGTGGTTGGCATCCTCCTTGTAACTTCATTCTTTAATGGACACTCCATTCCTCTTTTGTACATTACAATGTAGGAAAACTCGAGTTACATTCGAGTCTAAATCTAATTTTACAATTAGGAAGAATAGATACAAGGCACGACACGCAGGCCGTATTATGAATTACAACATGCACACACACACATACATCCAATCACATTGGGGTTAAGGTCATAATCATTCACCATGTCATCATTTATACACAATAGATTTAGGACATTGATTTTATTATGAGTGCAAAAATAAAATTTACTTTGTTGTTCCCCGAGTGAGTCGCTGCCCAGATTCATCAATATGAATCCGAGACCCATATAGCAATGGTATGATCACTCAGACTCCGCTTTCCCGAGACATTCTCGGGGTTTTCTCACTCGGGACGACCGAGCAGAAAGCTTCCCGAGCTTCTGTCTTCCCGAGTGACCTCGGGAAGCTTTTTGCTCGGTATGACCTCAGAGGTCAGTCTTCCCGAGTGGGAGGTCGGGAGCCCGACTACTATATCATACAGTTTATGCAACTCATAATATATCTTGTCCTACTTCTATATCACATATAAAAGTACAAAAATATTGTACGATCTTTCACAAGTGGCTCTGATACCACTGTTGGGATCTCAGGCGACATAAACACAAAACACAGCGAAAACAAGATCCCACGAGCGATCCATGCAAAAGAAAACTTGTACAAAGTATATCTATCTAATAAATTTATCTACTGTTTATACCTTTGGAACGTGCCCTTATGTTTATCCCGCTCGTCCAAGCGCCGCCGGATCTCTTGCACGTTCAAGTGTTCGTGCCTCTATTCGTATCCACATGAACACGATATCTCTACTTCGGAGAAGAACTACCATAGTTGTGTTAGGAAATTGAGGTAGTTCACAAAACACCAAGAACCCAAGATGTGAGTTTCGGCCAAGATGGAGAAGAGAAGGAAGAGGGGAAAGAAAATGACAAGTTGTCATACAAATAACAAGGGAAAAACTCTTTTATACTCATATCATGAGGAGTTTTTGCCTTTTAAACTTCCCTTCATTAAACATTTTAATGTAACTCTCTAACTTTTCATGTAACACTCTAATGGTGAGAAACTCTCCATCTTCCTCTCTTATTAATTCATTAAACATTTTAATGAATTAATATTTTATCCAAATGTGGTTGAGTCTAATCTAAATGAGTTTAACTCAAATTAGATCTCAATCCATAATCCAATTGGATTCACTTGAGTCTAACTCAATTAATCCAATTCCAATTAAATCTTAGCCAAATCAAGATCAATTAATCTCCGAAGCATCGTGTCCTTAGTGTGTGACCCAATAGGCTCTCATAACGTTGCAATGTGTCTAAACCAATTTAGATACAAAAGCAATGAACGGCATCTAGCAATGCATCAATGCTACCCAAGTAACAAGAAAGTCGAGATCCGACTTAACCTCCGTGACTATGGCAATGTATGAGTTTGTCCTTTTATCCTTGATATCTAGATTGACAAATGAGGCATAGACCGTGTCATCCTCAATCAATCTGGTGTTTCTTGATCCCCGAGTAGACTCACTCAAACAATTGAGCTCAATATCTCATATTGACTCATTCGAGCATGACCATGCATTTTAGCAGTCCTACTCGATCAAGGGGCCCACAGATATCACTCCCGTCATATGGGANGATTCATTTGCGTCCCTTATTGTCGAGTTTCTGGTTTGAGTTGTTTATTATTTTTCTAGAGATGTTATTTTATTTTCGTAACGGTCGTGTCGATACTTCATCGTTCGGTCGTGGACTTTTAGTATTTTTGCATTTACTTTATGGAGTTTAAGTTATTTATTATTGATTAATGGAATATTAATAAACTGCGTGTATGTGCTGTGTTATTTCCTTTGTGGCCAGCTGTATGTGGCTGTGCTTATTATGTGGTGGAGATTGATGTTTTATAAACTTCATATTATCCACCGTATAGGAGAGATGTCCGATTTTTAAACAAGCATGGATCTCTGAGAGCATAACAACGTATCAAATCACTTGTCACTTTTCGGATTTATCTCGTTGACTAATAAGAAATCTACATGGAGACCGATTTAATGATCTCCGAGATTAATTAGTAGTTGAACACCGTGATTGCCGTTGTAAAAAAGTTCCCGCGAATTATTCTAAGGTTCATGAATCAATGATGCAGACACCATTCACGTGATTTTGCATCAATGGTGATTGCACTTTATAAGTCTAATCCTTGTTTCGTTATTACTTCTAAGAAATTATTCTAAATCATCTACAAGTTATTTTTTGTAATAAATCAAAGAATACTGATGGGACTAATGAAAAAAAAACTTATTTTTCATCTTAGAAGCTTAATTACACTACAACTTGAAACACTTAGGGGGCATTTGGTTTGTGTCATTTTCCATTTTTATTTTTCAGAAAATCGCATTTTTTAGTTTTCTGGAAAATGACTTTTTTTCATTCTCCAGTTTTCCAGAAAACACTATGTTTTTTTCTGGAAAACAAAGCTGGAAAATACAGACCAAACATGTTTTCCAGAAAACCGTATTTTCTATCGAAAATGAAAATGAAAAATAGATTGGAAAATGCAAACCAAACACCCCCTTATATATTCTAAAAACCTTCTTACTTATCATTATTCGATTGCTTTAGAGTTGTTAGAGGAGAAAATTAAGGAGGTGATATGACCCTCCAAAAATAAAATGATTAATCAGATTGGGTAATATTAAATCTGGGCGATTGATCCGGTCGCACAGAAGTTTTCCATCGATCGTCAGGATAAATCTGAAAGCGTGGTGGGCGGTCTAGAAACCTAACATCCCACGGTTGCAGTCCCTATTTAGAGGAAATTTTTTTATAAAATTCATCGTAATTAGGGATCAAAATGTGAAATTTACCATAATTAGAGATTGAACTATGAATACTTGGGAGATAATGAATCAACTTCCCACTGAACCATAGTCGGGGGCTGAGATATGACACTCCCAGAATATATATGAGGTAAGATTATATATATATATATACACGTGCGAGGTGTATTCCTCGTTCCATACTCTAGCAGCAAAGTTAATTAAATCCCTTCATAAAGTGTTGTTAGAGAATTTAATTGTGAATCAGTCAACATAATAACTCCATCAATTTATAACAATTGATGATCCCAAGCATATTGACGTCGGTCAGGATAGCGATTATCGTATGGACGGATTTAAAAAAGAAAATTAAAAAGAAAATAAGAAGAGAAATTATCAAAAATAATAATCTTTCTTATCATATTAATTCTCTAGCTAATAGCTAATTACATATTTATATAAACTCTAGACCTTAAAATTAAGAAAGAAAAAAAACTTAAAATATAGATGTCAATTTCAATATGATAGAAAAATAAAAGACCATAATTACCAAAATACCATGAAAATATGAATTATCAAAAATAGTAATAAAATTTGCGGCGGCTCATATAAGGGCTTAAACGGTGGAATTTAGGCTTAAAAGTTGACGATTACAAGGTTTCAGGTCTACACTCGTGGTCGTTGACAGAGCCTAATTTCGAATTTTGAGTCAAAAATTATAATCGTTTGAAGTTCAAGAATTATGGTGGACTAATCCTGCATCACATATACAACCTTTCCTTAAGATCTAACATTTTTCCACTATTTTTATTCAATCAGTGTCTTCTAAATCTCTCATAAGATATAATCAAATACTTTTGCAACTTGCATTGCTGGGGAAAAGTTCCAATTGACTTGAAAATTAAAATGCTAGAATTGGCTTGTTTGAGTGTATAAATGATAGATCTAGTGGCTAGAGCTTCATTTATATGGTGGGAGAATACTACTTCTTTCAGAATTACTTGACAATAAACTATTAACTTTATAATCAAGTAGAAGGGTCATTAATTATAAAAAAACAGATTCGAGAGAGATCGGCCATTAGGGAAAGGATTTCTTATTGCAGTTCTAAACCAAACCTATATCGCCAAAGGAGGTTAAGCTTAAGATAGTTGTTAGAGAATCAAGAATGAAGATGTTATCACTCTCGCGTGTCTCAAAGGAAAAACAAGCACCCTTTTATAATTTGAAATTTTGATTTAACATGAGTGATGCATGCTTGCCCCAAAGGGAGTAGTTTAAGAAGCTCGACATGATTGTTTCCAAGACTCGAACCTAAAAGATGCCTTATAGTTAGAGATCCTAGGTGTTATACACACAAAAAGACTAAGCTTGCCATTTAGTTCAACCTCGCATGACCTTTTTATTTTTATCTGATCAAGGATATTGTCATGTATCCAAATGATTGGAGATGATCATAGTAATATCTTATAATTAATAGTTTTGTCTATACATTTTATTGAATTATGGCTATTTTGAGAATTTGGTGGCTCAATTCTGATAACAAACAAATACAACAACATATAGAATCTGTCAATCAGGAAGACAAAAAATAAAACTAAAATAAAATGAGAAGGCCCACAAAAAGGCAGTTGCTATATGGAACCTATGCATTTGTCGTTCACTTTATTCTCAGGTACTACACATTGCTTTCTGCAAACAGTCCAAGAAAACGATTTTGGGTGCTTAATTAATTAGCTGCCTGATCAACATCAATCATGATACTGCTGGAGCTTAATTAATTCCATCTGCAATGCCTTTATGAATATTGTGGATGCATGCCTTTGGTCCTTTTGCTAACAGTTTATGTGTCCTTGAAAAGATTCAGTATCAGAGATTAATTAGCACCCTATATCTCAATCATTTGGCACCTGATTCTCTCTACTCATAATGGTCAGTAAATCTTGAATTAATGTTTTTCATTGTAGTATATATATAGATGCTTCTTGTTTTTCTTTTTCTTTTCTTTTGTCCTTATTTTTATTGTCTCACAGTTTTCCATCCATGTACTGATGATGAGCCTGCATGCTTGCTTTCGTTCCACGTTCAAAAGCTCGTACCAGTGAGAATATATGTAACAAGTGTTTACCTCGTAGAGAAGTAATGCATCTGTATACGCATGCTTTGCTTTAAAGTCTGCACTTAAAGTTTCAATTGGTTGCATGCTTTCTCTTTGCAGTACCGCCTTAAAGTTTGTTTGAATCTGAGTTCTTTCTCAACATGCTATAAAAGTTGCAGGCTTCCCAAGGCTTCATCAATTAGTATAAAATGCTCGAGTACTTCCTTGAGTGTAGTGTAGCTATAGGAATTAAACCCTACTGAATTTACATAACTACATTTATCAATTATGTATATATATGCATCAGACCTATAATTTGGACTGTCATAACAAACTTTGCAATTACTTAGGCCAGCATTTTCACTATGAATTATTTGGGCATGCATCAATCTTAACATGCTAAAGCTTTAAATTCCTAAACATGCATATGTATTACCTAAAACCTAAGCCAATGCCATTTGGCTATAGTATATATAAGACATTTTTGAACTCCTTTAAAGCTTCATAAAATCACTATATTAAATTTATCATTTGTGTCATTAATAAAAGAGATAAGTGGGCACACCTAGAGTACAATGGTGCATTAACATTTTTCATCATCATAAAATGTGACAACAAAGTGATTGTTTTTTTTTTTGGTATGATCCATGATGGTAGAAATTATCTATAGTAGTTTCATATTGATACTAACACTTAGGGAATGTATAATGCATCATAGTTTTATAACCATCTAAATTAACTAAAGGTTCATAAGAAGATGATTCACCATATAATAGATTAGCAAACAATTGGATAGATGACTCACCATGCAACATCCAATTATTGTGCCTAGTTACAAAACCCCATCTACTATTGGTGGTATTTGATGTCGTTCCTATCCTAAAGAATTCTAATTCATGCACTTTGAACATGGACACTTTGTCATAGCACCACTAATTAATTATGTAAGAAAGTCGTCACTTAGTTCCATAGATAAATTTAGGGTTCAACTTTCCGAGTGTTGACAAATCTATGAAGCATCCCACCCTGTGTTTTTTTTTTAAATTTTATATACTATATGTTATATTTAAAAAGTAATAATTAAATATTATAATGAAGTGATTAAATTTTGCCTATAATTGACACATAGAAGTTCCAAAAGTCATCAGAGTTTTATTACAACTTCAAAGATTAATGTATTTATATTGTGAATGAATTACAAGGCATACCATATACCATTAAAAAGTCACCCATGTCTAATTTTCAAAAAAAACAAATGATGCTCAAAAATGATATTCCTACGAGCAGTTACCATGATTTTGACCGAACACTAGGACATCCAACTCGGGTTGAGCATTCGATCAAAATTGAACTGACCGAATCGAATAAATCGATTTTTTTAATTGACCGAACCGACCGAATTTGTTGTGAAAATCGAATCAACCAAACCAATAAAATATCGGTTAATTCGATATTCGACTGAATTAATCAAAATTTTAAAATTTTATTTCATTTTTAATAAAAAAAACAAAGTTTTATTTAATTTAATTATATTTTTAAATAAAAAATAATTAAATTAATATTCTTATTCAATTTTTTCGATTTATTCGGTTTAATCGAATTACAAAATTTAAAATCTAAATCGAACTGAATTAACAAAAAACCGAACCGAATTTTGAAAAAAAAAATAAAAAATCGAATTAACAGAACCAAAATTTAAAATTCTATCGGTTCGGTTAATTCGATTTTTTTAAATTTTTGCTCACCCCTACATACAACTCGAGAATTGGAGGTTCATCCAACTTTTGATATTCTTGATGATTATTGAAATCTGATAAGTATTTAATACCGTTGCATTAGTTTTTCCATTGATAAATTCACTTTTGATTCTCAAGGCCTTAGGAAACATCAAACTTATTTAATATTTTTGACCCATGTGGAAGGGTTATTCCAAGTCTCGTCTATAAAGAGTCATCATTTGTATTTGTTGGAGAAGCATATTTTGAGATTAAAAAAAATACATACTGTGAGCTTTTAGGGTTGCTAGAAGATTTATCTTCTTGTTATTTCTTTTAAACATTTTGGTGGATTCTCTAAAGTGGTGAGTATTGAGAGTGTCTTATATTACCTCCTATTTCTCCTACACCTTCCGGTATCAAGTTAGTATCAGAGCTTTGATTCATAATGATTGGTTCTAGAAGACAGGTCAAATAATGATGATCCTGTAACTCGTCAAGGTCAAATAATGATGATCCTGTAACTCGTCAAAAAAAACCCCTCAGGATATCGAGTACGGATGACTTAAGAAGAGTACAAGTGCAATAACTTGAGCAACGCCTTCCCATGGCGAACCTTTGGAACATGATATTGAGAGTCATGGTTTAGAGCCTAATTATGCAAATAATGAAATGGGTTTTAATCCATTTCAGAGTAATGGAAATGATAATTCAAATGATAATGCATCTCGAGGTTGAAAATATTGAAGGAACAATGATCATGAAAAATCTTTTAATTTTAAAGTTGACATCGTATATTTTGATGGAAGAAATGATCCTAATAAATTCATAGATTGGCTCAACTCTATTGAAAGAGTCTTTGAATTTAAAGAAATTATTGAAAATAGTAAAATGAAATTTGATGCTATCAAGTTGAAGGAATATGCATTCATTTGGTGGGAGCACTTAAATAAGCAACTTGCTTATGATGGCAAGCAAAAGATTAAGACGTGAGACAAAATGAAAAAGGAATTGCATAGGAAATATTTGTCAGATAATTATCGTCAAGAAATATCACAATCTCAAGCAAAAAGATCTAATAGTGGAAGAGTACAACTATGAATTTGAGAATCTCAAGATGAGATATGATATTTTAGAACCGAAGGAGCAACTATCACTTGTTTTCTTGTAGGACTTAGATATGAGATTGGAAATGTTGTCCAACTTCAACCATATTGACTTATAATGATGTATGCATGCTAGCTCTCAACGTGGAAAAACAACAAAAAGATTCAAGTCGAATTCGTGTCTCTTCAAGTGGTAGTGCTTCTAACCGAGGGAGATCATCTACTTCAAAAAAACACATCAATATCAAAAGAAGCTAATCAAAAAGTTGTTGCAAACAAGGAGAATACATAAATCTGATATGCATAGTAAGTTATACTAGCAGTAAGAGTCAGACTAACAACAATCTTAAGTATAGAAGTAGGAAATACTAAACTAGAATACCGAATACATGATACATAGCAGAGTCAGTCTAACTTGAAGAGATAAAGGTCTAAATATGTAAACATATCTCCAGAAGGTGCAGGTCAAATATATACTGTAATCAAATGTAACAAGTATGAGCAAATACAATAATGCATACAACAACAACCATGTAATGATGCATCATGTGCACATGATGTTTGTACACACTCTAGCTACCCCTACATGGGTGGCCAAGTGGACAGGATGTCAGGGAGCTAATTGCTCCAACAACCATAACCCCAAAACCAGGCAAGAGGGGAGTCAACTACCCGCGGGCCACACAACCCATCATGACATGTACCCTTATACCAACAAAGAGGAGCCAACTACTTATAAGTCACACAACCCATCATGACACATATCCAAAGCCAAAAAGGGGAAGCCAACAGCTCTCTATACCACTACTGTCTGCTACCACGCTCCAGCATCACTATTCATGAGTGACCGAGTGGAGACACGACAGAATAACTACACATACTAGGAAGGGTCCCTGACTGCTACAATGCACCAGAACCACTACTCAAGAGTGACCGTGCAGAGTTTCGATAGGGGTAACTGTGCGTACCTTCCAATAGTCACTACTCGCGTGTAGCAATGTGTGCAATTCATGATCACGGTATGACTGACATGTCTCAACCACATGACTGGGAGCTCTGTGTCGCCAGTCCATGCGCATGCAAGGACGAGGCATGATACTATCATATACAACACCTACCTAACTAATCCTCTAATTATCAACATTATATGCAGAGGTCCAAAATTAATCATGCACCATGTCCTAGCCCTAGTGTCGGGTATAAGGTGTCTTATCTCTAATCAAAATACACAACATATGTGACCATAAAAAGTAAGGAGGTCTAACCTCGAAGAAGTATAGAAAGAAGACTATCATCTAATCAAACAGCTAGTATCAAGTGTAAATATATGAAAGCAGAAAATAAATATAACTCTACTGCTATCTATAACTAACTATGCATAAATCTGTAACAATATCTATATAGATAAGTCAGAAGTACCCACCTCCAAATGCGAAGTCCGTGTCCAAAGAGAACCTCGCGTCCACCCGTCCTTACCAAATCAACGCTCTATATCAAAACACAGTTTTTAGCTATTAGTATATAAACTAAACAGCTAATCAAAGTCTAGCTCCACCATAGGCTGGATAACGAACTCAATCCCAACTAGATCAAGACCCAATCCAGTACAAGGGTCATTTCCAAGAGTTGAAATTCATAGCAAAATCCACACTCATCACTAGGACAAGACCAAACCGAAACAAGTTTGAGTAGTAGGAAACTCTACAAAGCAAGTACAAAGATCTAACTGAGAAGAATTCAAAGCAAAGCAACCTTCCTACATAGCTTATCGATCTTCATCTAACATGAATCGAAATAAACTCAAAACCATCAAACCATGCTCATGACAACCCCATCACAAACACCAAATCCAAACTCTAACATCCATTGGTAGCTCACAGTGAACTCAGGGCAGCAACAAGAATACGTACATAACATCAAAACCAAAACCTAACCTATAATCCAAATCAATCAAACATTAAGCAACCAAAACAGAAATCAATTCCACAGTAGCATCTCACGGTAGTAGCAATACAACTCAAGGAAAACTCACGACAGGAGCAATACAACTCAAGGAAAACTCACGGTATAGAAAGTGTAGTTTAAAAACGGAAACAATCTTATGGAAAATTTTGAAATAATTTTTTGAAAAATTTTGGAAAGGTTTACGGAGATAATTGGGCACAAAATAGGTTAGTTACGAATTAATGGAGGAAAAACTTAATTTTCGTTAATACACACACACACACACACATATATATATATACCCCTTCTCTCTCCCCGTGCCCAATCCATAGCATCCTGTTTGGAAAGGGATATCAGGAATTCAATTCAATTCCACCGTTTGGAACACATTTTCAGCCAGGAATTGATAAGGAATTGGAATTCAATTCCCTTCAAATCCTTCAAAACAAATCAAACCTAAAGAGATCTGATTTGTGAAGGGAATTGCTTTGACAAATGAAAATTACTAAAGAGTCCCTATTTCTCACTCAGCGTCATTTTAGATAAAGGACAAAATGATAAAAATATAAGAATTCAATTCAATTCTGATAGATTCCAAATCAAGGAATGTAATTCAATTTTGTTATTTACTAACTCATTCCAAACATGAGAATTGAATTCAATTCCTGATGGAATTTAATTCTTGATGGAATTCAATTCAATTCCTTTGCTTAAAAAGTTTCCAAGCAAGGAGTAAAGTCGCTAAATCCCTCTCCCCCTCCCCACCCGACGCCAGCTCTCCTCCTCCTCCTCCTCCTCCTCCTTCTTCTTCTCTTCGTCTCCCTCTTCCTCCTCGTGCACATAAAATCGACCGCAAGAGCGTAGTCCCTCGCCCTCGATCCAAGCCCTAGCGACACACGTGAAACCTCCCTCTCTTCTCCATCTTCCTTTCTCTCTTGATTTCGGTTCATCTACTTTGGATGGGCAATTGATCGAAGTATTTGTGGAGGTGCCGCGAGTTACAACCAGCGACTCTTCTCCCTTCCGAGATCCAACGCCGACGGCCCATTCCTAGGGGTTGGCATCCTCTTCGTGGCAATGTTCTATGTCGGAATTAGAGCTAGATGATCCCTACCAGCGTTTCGCACTAGGTAAGAGTTTCTTTTGTTAGGGTTTGTGTTTTAATTTGGTGATCGGAGTTTCCATTGGACTCCTTTGTGGCTGTTGTGGGTTGATCTTGTAGGAATTGTGATAGAGTTGTTTTGTTTTTGATTTAATTCTAGAATTCAAAATTTCCTTGGATTTTGATGTTGTTTGTTTAGAATTGGCATCGTTGGATTCAAATCTATGCTTGATAGGGGGTTTGGTTTGACATTCTTTGATTTGGTTGCTGCCCTCCTCTACTGTCGTGAACTTCCATTGCATTTGGGAAGTTGTACGTGGGTTCAAGTTATAGTAGGGTTTAAAGTCTGAATGATCTGATTTGTTGAAGGGGAGTTTGGTTTTTGCTGTGATAAGGTTGTCGTGAGCCTTAAACATAGGTTCTAAGTCCTTGTGTTGATGGAGGATAGGTTAAGCTATTGGTTTTGGGTTTAGTTACCATTCATTTGATGTTGCTCTAGGATGTTTGTTCAATGGGAATGGGAATGGCTTGTGCCATTGGGTTTTCTTGCCATAGGTTATTGGAATGGCGATTGTAATGGGTTTGTGTTTGGATTCAGATTAGTGTTTTGAACTTGTGTTTCCTATGCCTTGAGTTTATGTGTGGTGGAGTGGAAATGGCATGATTCCATTAATCATGTGTTGCCGTGAGTAGGAGTTGGGAACTAACCTAAGGTTGGTTCGGTAGCTTACTGTGCCATGTGAATCCCTATTGCCTTTGGGTTGGGTTGTAGGATGTCTCTTGATCCTATGTTATGCACTGTATGGTACATTGTTGAGATTATGGGTTGGTTGAAAAGTTTGGTTGGATTCAGACTTCTAAGTAGGATTAAACCGAACCACAAGGTTTAGCTTTTAAATAGGTCGGTGATCGTTAGGGTTAGGATTAGGATTAGTATTTGTGGTAATTAGGATTGATCCTAATTATATTTAGTATTTAATTTAGTGGATTATTTCATTTTGTAAATAGTTTAACTTGACTCTTGATACAGGACGCTAGTTGTTTGCGGATTATTTGGACTTGAGCTTCTTTCTGATACACACTACATTTAAAGCGAGTACTTCTTACTTGATTCTTGTAGAATCGTTTACTTTAAATGCATGGTTATTTTATAATCTGAGTAAGTTGCTTTACCTTAAATCTGTTTGTCTTGTTTTTCCTGCTTGATATTTATTCTTTCTTAACCTTTGAGTAGTATTCTAAAATGTTCAGTTATACAATCTCATCTCTTGATTTCTAATCTAAAGAGTATCGCGTGTACTGTAGAACTATCATTTGACCTATCTAGGGTGTGGTTGGAATTAGATAAATCCTACATAGAAGATTAGTGCATGTTTATTTACTTTAGTGTTGAATGTGCTTCATATCGTATTGATTGCATGATTTTGGTTTGATTGGGGTTGTGCATATTAAAGACATGCACCATAACATTGTTTGCATGCCGACGACCACTTACTCCCTTGTGGTTGAGACGAGTCATCGGTCTTATTTCCTGTTGTGTCACGCTCAGTTGGAGTTGTGTTCAGACAGTTGATACACCCCAGGTGTTTGGAGTCCCCACAGGCTTTCGAGATTTTAAAGTCATAAGTATTATGGTTTTTCATTCAGGGTCACAGATATTGTGGTGTATCTGCAAAGCCACGGATTTTGACACTTGTATCTTGTCCACCCAATCTATCCAATGTAGCGGTGGTTAGTGTGTATGCAGTGTAGGTCACCGCATCATGTACATATTATGCATTGTGCATTTGATTATGTTTGCTGCATTTGTTTGAGCTATGATTGACATGCATATTCGGTTATGATTTGCATTTATTATATAATCTGAATCTACTCGGCAATACTAGCAGTTTATTGAGGTATTTAGGGAGATTTTTTATCATGCCCCTACATTGATTTTCAGGTATGTTTATTTATACAATTGCATTTGATTCATGTTCTTTATACAAGAGACTATATACCTTTGTTTTCTATATGCTTATTTATTCTTTTTATACCATGCATTTATCTGTTCTTATACTTGTAGAGTCCGCCCGGACTCATCACCCCCCGTTCTCCTTTTAGTTTCAGGTAGTTGATAGTTGTGTCTTGTGACGCCAGAAGAGGATCCAACTACCAGTCCCCTGCTTGAGTAGTTTATTTCCATTTCCATACTTTCATAATTCTTCTATCATATTAATGTCGCTTTTGGTTTTGTTATCATTTCAGATGGTATTTGATTTTCTTTAGACGTATATTTATTTACTTCCGTTGGATTTTAATCTGCTACATCTTAGTTTATGGAGATTTATTTATTATGTTATTATTTGTTAGCCATATTATTTAACTAGTGGATGTGATTATGTGAATGTCAGTTGAGTGTGGTTGTGCTATTTTATATATGTGGAGATATGTATGTATAAGCTTTAGATTATCCGTCGTACAAGAGAGGTGTTGTCTGATTTTTGAGCGAGCACGGGTGATTTTTGAGCGAGCACGGGTCTTTGGGGGCGTGATAGAAAGAAAACTCAATCCTAATGAAATGGAAACCAATTCCAACTACACAAGCCATCCAGATCAAAACCAGATCACAAATCCAATTTGCAACAATTGAAATCTCACCAATTGATGTCACGCATGCGAAAGAGGGAAATCTTTGCCCCGATTTGATCAATTCCACCAATGAATGGCCTCGTCTCCGGCTTCTGTTTCCTTCACAGACAGAAATCAACGCAAGAATAGGCTATTCTCTCGATCGGCCATGAGAAAACACGGATCACCAATAGATCGGGAAGAATACCAACTAAGATCCAAGACCAAGAGAGAAATAGAAACTTATCGAAGTGGAAAGCGTCGGCCATGACCCCCAGCCTAACTCCGGCGAATCGGGATGCAATTGAAAGGAAGAAGAGGATGATCGTTCCAATGAGGAGGTGGAGATGTGGATATCGCCGGCAAATCGCCGACCGTCCTCGCGTGCACTCGGCGAAGAGGGGAACGAAAGGGGGAGGTGGCTCTGCTTGTTTGGGTTGCGATCGACCGAAAGAGGACAAAGTCGTTGGTTTGTTCCCGATCGGCCACAAGTAGAAGAGATGGCCGCATTTTAAGAGAAGAGACTTTTACAATTAAGCCCTTCGATTCTTGACATTCCAAATCATGCTCTTTTTTTACTCATTTTGCCCTTTAGCCATAAATTTCTGGATTTTAATGGGTTTTGTTAAACCGAATGGTCCTAACATTTATAAACTTGTTTCAAATGCAAAGGTTTGGACACTTTACTTTGTTCAAATTTCAAAAGTATTACCCTTGTTGAAGATGAAGGCAAGAAGAAACCTTATAAAGCATCACCTATCTATGATAAATCTGATGAAAATGGAGAGATTACTTATGAAGATCATGAAGAATCTTTGGTGGTACGACGTAACCTCAATACTACTTTGGTGGCCATCGTTGTTACATTACGACCTTAGAGCCACGATCATATTCCAGTCTCTGAGCCGCATTGCTATGTCTCGACCTTCGGCCCGCTCTTGTGGGCCCGATTGCATTTACGTTCAGTATTCGGTATTATATCCTCGATGATATTGTTGTCTATCTTCTTTATGTACTCTGTCGGAACCTGACTTGAGCGTCGGAGGGTTGAAGGTCGGAATAACCCGGTCTTCTCCCTAACGCTTTGTTTGTTATTTCTGTGTCTTCCAGCAGCTTTGCAGGCATCATTGACGGAAGACACTGATATCTTTGGATTTTTCTTGGAGGTCCCGCGATTCAGTTAACCTAGAAGATAGCTCACCTCTCCTCCTCCTCCAGATCATGACGACTTCGCTAACATCCAGTACAACTCACCGGTGGCTCGTCCCTTGAGAGTTCTTAGTGCAGACATGAAAAAAATATCAAAAACTTTTCTCCCATTTTTGTCATGTAAATAATAATTCATTTAGAGGGATTGAATTCCTTATGGAAATTCAGCCTTAATTAGGATGCCTAGTTAAGGCTAACTCCGATCTAGATTGGGGAGGATGCCTAGATAAGGCTAATTAGTGGAGAATGAACTCGATCAAGTTAGGTTTTCAATGTTGCTTAGCACTGTCAAACTTCCTGGAATTAAGAGTTTAGGTTTGGCCATGTAACAAACAACACATCTAATATTCTGGAATAGTGATCCCTTCTAGCTAGCCATAGCATCCGGACTAGTAGCCCTCTTGATTTATCTTCTTCGAATTGGTGAGGACGCTGGGGGCTTGAGGCTTGCATAATGCTTGTCCTCCTCTGAGGACATCTATTTCGTATCTGATTACTACCATTGGTCCTCCTCTGATTACAGTAATTAATGAGTGAATTAACATGAATTGCTCATTAATCGTACACAAGTCAACTTGGTTCAATGTAAATCCAGGCCCTGGATTTGTTCCCTCCCTGCGCACCGACACGTGAGAGATAGCCTCTCTCCATGCATTTGTTCACAACTAACATGTTTGTGAATCAATTTAAATCAACTAATATGTCTTGAAACTCTCAATGTGGGATTAAAGTCCCATTAATAATGAAGTTTATTTCCTCTCCACCTCTTTTTCTATTCATTTATATCCAACACTCAACATCTCCCACTGTGGGCAGCCCCTTGTGCTTGGCGACCCGAGCATGCACGCACCCATCTTACCAACTCGAGCACCTTCCTCAATCTTCAGAATGCTTGGCAGCCTAAGTACTTGGTCTTCCACATACACTATCTAGCTCTACTGCCCATGTCTCTTATAGGACTCAACATCTTGAGTCAACCCCACAACTTGATAACTTGATCCGAGTGCTCCAATGAGTTTCTTAGGATTGTACGTAACCTACCCATCAGGGTTCAACAGCTTTGCCCTCTAGAGTGACCTATATAACTCGACGCCTTACCATCCTTGGTCAAAACTGTCTTACAAGCTAGACAAATGTAAGAAAGAGTAGTTAGAGCATCTCCAACCCATCCTTCAAAGCACCAACTATGGTGTAAAATTTATACCAAATCACTCCAATCCATTAACCAAATTTCTACACCATACATGGTGTGGTGATGCATTATTCCCACACCATATTTGTGGTGGGAATTTCTATATTATATAATTAATAAAATCAAATATAATATATATTATTAAATATCATAAATAAAAATTAATTTATAATTATTATTTTTCCTCATTATTTATAGTAATATTAATTATTTATTATAAATTTAAATTAAATGTATTTAATAACATATTTTAATTCTATTATGTAAATATTTAATTTATAAAAATTTTATTTTTAATTTATTTAATATATTTTAATTATAATTACATTTATAAATTATATCACAAATTTCATAAAAAGTACAATAAAGTAGTAAAAAAATTTGATATGCATAAATGTAAAATATATCTTCCATTACAATGACACACAAGATAAAAACAATAATGACTCAAAATTAAAATTAGTAAAATATTTTATTCTAATTGTGTATGAATTTATAATATTTTTAAAATATATTTATGCTCGACCAATTATATAATAAATATTAAAAATGAAAATCATAATTTTTTATTTATATTAGCTAGATGTAATTTTTTTTAAAAAAATAACCTATTAAATATAAATAAGTATTAATTTTAAATATAATAATTATCATAAAAAATGTATTAATTAAAATGTACATCGATAATTAAATTATGAATAAGAAAAAATAAAATATTCTAGTGAATATTCCATTTTGTTGTGATACGGTATGAGTGAGTTGGAGCTGAAATAATATTTGATGTTAAAATTGTATCATTTTGGTGTACATCAAATATGATGTCTGTGGTTGGAGATGATCTTAGTCTTCTCATTGTCCGTACTAGTCAAAGCCTTTCATTGTCCGTACTGGTCAGAATCTCCTCAATTTCTCTACTAGTCAAAGTCTCCTCATTGTCTGCATCGGCCTAAGTGCCTAACAGCCTTAGATATCATGCCCCAATGAGTTACATGTCCGATAGAAAATCGAACAACATCTCTCTTGTATGACGGACAATTTGAAACAATTATACAAGGTCAACACGGCTACTACCAACTATATCCCACATGGCTGGAAATAAAGTAAGAATAAACACAACCATGCAATTTATACAACCCACACGATTGGAATCATGCAAAATAAGACGAAAACAAATATAACCACAATAAAACTTAATTGACTTATTGACTTACCAGAAATGTGAAACTTTGAATTAAACACAAAACCACAGATATACACACAAAGTCCACAACCCTTAGATTAATGAAATAAATACAGATCCACTGAAATAAATATAAGTTTAATAAAGAAAGTTACTCGACACTAAGAGACTGACAGATAGATCCTCTCTTGGCTTCACAAGTAGCAACTATCAACTACCTGAAACAGAAATAAACACAAGGGGTGGTGAGTTTGAGCAGACTCTGCGGTATAAGGATAGATAAATGCATGACATAAAAGAATACAACAAGCAGATAGAAATAATGGTATACAATCTCCGAAATAGAGTAATACATGAACATATATAACTGAATGAAAGTGCAAATAATAACTAATATATATATGTCAATCAAGTGCAACAATCATAGCTCAAATAAATGTAGTAAGCACAAGAAAATGCACGATACAATAAATACACATGATGCAATTACATGTGTCACCTCTAATACTAGTCAAGTCGTCATCACATCACATCTGTGAGGCTGAGTGGATAGGGTAGTAATAACTGTTCACACTCCAACAATTATCACTACTATTAGTGGTTGAGTGGACAGGATGTTGGGGAGTCAACTACTCTAAAATCCCAGGAGAAGGAGGAGCCACCAACATCTCTACTATCCCTCGTAAACAATGAAGAGGGTGTCAACTGTCTGCCTATAACTCCAACATCCACTATTCATGAGTGGTCGAGTGTGGCATAACAGGATGACTGCTCTCATTGTAACAATTACCACTACCCCTAAATCGTCGAGTGGGCAGAAAACTATATGACTGATGATAGACTTAACTATAAGAGAGCCAATGATTGCCAGCATACAATAATGCAGATATGGTGCATGTTATTAATATGCACAACTTCAACCAAGTCACAATCATCCAACCAATCTCATGATCAATAACTATGCAACTAATCTACTAGGTAGGGTATATTTAATGTCAATCAAACCTTAAATATTTTTAATGATCATTACTAAGTAGTCACGTACAAGCGACACTTTACAGATTAAGAAAATAATAGGTGAGACTGTATAGACATGATTTTGATCAACTCAAAGATCAAGCAACAAAAATATCAAACAACGATATCAAATAGAGCAGAGTCAAGGTAAATCGGCCTACTTAGATAATAATCAAGTCTGCATTTAAGTACAATAAACTACAGAGTATAAAGAAGAAGTATCCGTCTTATAAATGTATTGTGCGTATCGGAGAGAACCTCTCACAATCAAACACACATAACTGATCAAAGTCCTGTGTCAAAAACAAGGTTTATCTATGTATACGATTAATAAAATAGCTAACTAACTACTAAACATAATTAGGATTTAATTCTAATTCAACATCCATTTAATTTATTCTTGAATAATGATGAGTTTCTTTTTAACCTAACTGTTACAATTAGGTTATTAGTTTAATTTTCCAACTAACCTAAGGAACTACCATAATACAAACCCCTAAACCAACAACTTAAATCACTTACCTTCAACACAAAGAATTATAATCATTCCTAGAGTTCACTGCAAGGAGGACCAAGATCACAAGAATCGAGCTCCAAAACAAGCTCACGGTTCCCATTACAAAACAAACCAAACACTAAACATAGCAACCTATTTCATTCCACAGCTCAACACCTCATTAACCCCAAAACTAAAATTTAGCATATAAACCAATTCTAAACCAACAGTTGCACACACAATAGATTTGACATAGCAAACACTAGCAAGCACAATAGATTTGACATAGCAACAAATGAATTTCCAAATCATAACCATACTCAAAGTGGCTCACCAGCAACTCATCTCCACTTATCCAGTTCCAAAACAGAACACACACACAACAACCTACAACCCATGAATCCCTCACGTTAAGAACAGAAATAGGGTAGAACAGCTAACCCAAAGCAACACACAAAAACAATAGTATTCAAGATAACAGCTCACAACAGACTTCCTGAATCAACCCTTACCTCTGCGGTACGCCGGCGATGGATCTGTTCTAGGGCACAAGATTGGTGTGCATCGGCTGAGGGGAGAAGACAGGATCGCGAGAGAAATCAAGGAACAGGGGAAGGAGGTGTCACGAGCTGGGCTCAGCTCCAACAGAGAGAGACGGATCTGTGCGGCTGCTGCGATAGGGAATCAAAAGGTCGCCGACGATGGGTTAAGTTTGGCCGGCGATTGAGCTTGGCGTCGGGCGAATCAGGGTCGCCGACGATAGGAGGGAGAAGAGAATTGCGATGAGGGGCATCGAGCTAATTAGGGTCGGCGACGCGAGGAGGGGAATCACGATGAGAGGGCTGCGCTCGACGGTGGTTTGCGAAACGAAGAGAGGAGAAGTTATGCGATGAGAGGAAGCGAGGGTAGTTTATAAGTTTAGGTATATTTGTAAAAAGACCCTCAATGTTTGGGTTATTCAACTCCTGCCCTTGGTTTAGGATTTTTAGGTGTTTAAGGCCTCGAATTTCAGTATTTAACATCAAAGCTCTCTATCTTGGTCACTTAAAAAGGCTGAAGCTAGAGATAATAAAGAGAGTCTCTCTTATTTTTCTCTCTTGAGTTCCTTCTCTTGATTTCATTTTCTCTCTCAAGCACTCTCTCCCTTATACTTTATTCTTATTTTTATCTCTTGAGTTCCTTCTCTTGATTTCATTTTCTCTCTCAAGGGCTCTCTCCCTTATACCTTAATTAAGCATTAGAGGAGCTAATGAAACTTTGTAGTGATCTTGGGTGATGTTGTAAATTCTAGTTGCATTGACATCTAAGGGAAAGGAATCAAGTTGAATCAAATTTTATGATATTTAAACTGATTGATAAAGTAATCGAGCTAAATTAAGCCGAGCTTAAAATGAACTAATTATTGAAATGATTATTTAAGCTTGGCATAGTTTTTTTTTATGAGTTTTAGCTTGGTTTAAACTTAGCTTGAGTTTGGTTTGCTTAGATATTATCGAACTCTCAATTCAAGTTTGATTATTTGAAATTGTTACAATTTAAAATTATTTGGTTGGTTATTAAGTTTGATAATACAAACTTGTTTATTCATTTTAATTTTTTTTTATTTATTTAGCATGTTGATAAGAGTTTATTAATGAATATTGTCTACTAATGTTGTTCACCAATATTATTCATAAATATTATTTATGAATACTAACGAACTAAATATGTATGTTCAATTTTGTTTATTTAATTAATAAATTATTCAAATTTATTTATTTATTTAATTTAATTTGTATTAAATAAATATAAATAAATTCTTACTACATAGAATATTAAATTTATTCATAAATATTTAATTCTAGATTTACTACATCGAATATTAAATTTATCCATAAACATTTAATTCATTATCTAGGGATGAGAAGATTAAGGGGGCGCTTAGTTTGGGATAATAGGGAATAAGAAATGAGAAACAATGGTAATTATTTCCAATGACACTGTTTGGTATGTGTAAAGGGAAATAAAAATAAGAAAATCATTCTCTCATGTTAATTCTTTACTCCCCTCATCAATCAAACTCCTCAATCATTCATTCATTTTTCATATATCCAAAACACTCTTTTTTATTTTTTATTTTACTATCTCCTTTTGTATTTTTCTCATTTTACTTTCTCTCTCTATATCTCTTATCACATTCTCTCTTTACATTTTAAAATTTCTCTCTCTACATACTTACTCTTTTCGCTCATTACCTCTCTTATTAGATTTTTTCTCTCTACATATTTTATATCACTTTCTCTCTCTACTTATTTATCTCATTTTCTCTCTTTATATTTTTTTATATCACTTTCTCTCTCTATCTCTCTTATCATAATTTATCTATTTTTATTTTTTTTACTTTCGCTCTATATTTTCTATATCACTTTCTCTCTTTACCTCTCTTATCATAATTTCTCTATCTTTATTTTTTTGCTTTCTCTCTATATTTTTAATATCACTTTCTCTGTCTACCCCTCTTATCATAATTGATCTATCTTTATTTTTTTATTTTCTCTCTATATTTTTTATATCACTTTCTCTCTACCATTCTCATATCATTTTCTCTGTCTATACTTTTTTTAATGATTCCTCATTTTATTTTTTATCACATATTTACTCTCTAGCTATCTTATCTTTATTTCTCTCTCTACTTTTAATCTTCATTTTCTCTATTATTATATTTTCTCTTTTTTTTTATTCTAATTTCTTTCTCTACCTCCATTCTCATAATTTCTCTTTCTATATTTTTCTATTTTATCTCTCAATCCATTTTATTTTACTTTCTCTATTTTGTAGTAATTCTATTATTTTAGATATTTTTAAAATTTTTATGGATTTCCATTACTAAAGTTGAACTAAACCAAATATCATCAATAATAATAATTTTTGTCACGCCCCCGGAGGGGAGCCGCTTGTCCAATATACAATCGGACAGCATCTCCCTTGTACGACGGACAATTTAGAACATTTATACAACACCACGCAGTATATATTTGTTGAGACAATCGGCCATGAGATGATCTGGAGGATCATAGGGTTTTGATGTGTGTGGGTAATATGGTTAAGTTAGGGTTTATTGTGTTCTCATATATGTACATGAGTGTGCAGATGTACAGACACAAGAACTTGGTTGATGTCTTCGGGTGAAGGATGGCATGGAGGCAAGCTGGAGGCTTGCGTGCACATCCGAGGGACCGTTGGATAGCAGGGACGATGAGCCGAGGGGCGCAGACTTCAAGGCGTATGTGAAGGGTGGCATGGAGGCAAACTGGAGGTTTGCGTGCGCATCCGAGGAACGAGGGCTGAAGATGAAGAAGGCGTGAAGGCAACAGTCGAGGCTGCTGGTGAAGAGTCAACCGGGTTGTGAGGGCCTGAGTATGAGTGCTTGTACTCAGGGACTAAGCCGGGAGGGTTTGAGTGCGGAGTGAAATATACTCGGGAGTAAAACCCTAGGCTTAGGTGTGTACCAGTCGACTGCCAGGAGGGCAGTCGACTGGTGTCAGCTAGAACAGGCTGGCAGATTCGAACGTTGTACGGCAACGGTCGAATCTAACTGGGACCAGTCGACTGCCCCAGGGGCAGTCGACTGGTAGCGCCTGTTTCAGACTCGAGCCCTATTTAAAGGGGCTCGTTTCAGGCTACTATCTCTTGACGAAACTCGCTTGGGTAAAGTGAGTTAGTAGTCTCTTGTGCTCAGATAGCATCCGAAGTGTTGTGGCGAGGTTTCTCCACCCACAAGGAGCGACAGAGTTAGCCGGAGGTTATCCGGGGATTGATCCACCGACGGATTCTTGGATTAGTCACCCGTCTGGGGTGGATACCAAGTAAATCGGTTTGTTAGCATTGTTCTCTCTTGATTAGTTTATTTTTATTTTTGTATTTCCGCTGCGCTAACAATCTTGTAGAGAAAACGACGAACAAATCGCTATTCACCCCCCCCCTCTAGCGGACGTTTTCGATCTATCAATTGGTATCAGAGCGAAGGACCGCTCTTGATCGGACTAACCGCCGAGGAAGCACACGCTAGAGGAAGAACATGGCTGGAGAGGGTCCGCTAGGATGGGATATCCGGATCCCACCTTCGTACGATCATGACAATTTCGCGTATTGGAAAGGTAAAATGTCATATTTTCTAATGACTAATATTGAAGATTGGATGTGTATAGAAATAGGCTTCGATTCTCTCAAGGACAAAAAGGGAACGATTCTTAAGAAGAAAAAGTGGACCGAGGAGCAAATTCATCAATCCGAAATCAATAACAAGGTAATCAAAATGTTAATCAATTTAGTACCTAATGACATTTTGGATAGGCTTGGTGAGTATATGGATGCTAAGGAGTTGTGGAGTAAGCTAGTAGCGTTCCATGAAAATCCTACGCCAATTCAAAAAGTGGAAGAGGTCCGAGAAAGAATTTCTAGTGACCAAGAAGATCAAGAGGAAGAAGAGTTGATCATCTCATTGAGTGAAGAAGCATCCCCCTCATCTGAAAAAGAAGAAGTATCACCACCAAGGGTTGAGGGGGAGAAAAGACCGTCATCCGAACAAAAACGAGAACAATTTCCAATATCCACCAAAGCCAAATCAAAAGAACACATTCTATGCTTTGGATGCAACCAAAAAGGGCACTACAAGGACAAGTGTCCACTAGGTAAGAAGAAGATAATCCCTAAATCCGGGTCCATTCAAGTTAAATATAATGAGGATTGTAGGGAAAGAAAAGAAAAGAAACATATCCGATGCTTCACATGTGGGGAGCTAGGGCATTACCATACAAAATGCCCAAGGAAAGGAGAGTTGAAAAAGATGGAGCATCTTAGGAGATGGGAGAAAGAAGAAAAAAATAAGGAGCACATATCAAGGGGGAGCTACAAAGGTAAGGGAGGTAATCCCTAACTCTATTTATGCTCAAAATGTTTGTATGAATACTAGGAATATAAATGATTGCTTGCCTAGATGTAATGTTGGTTTTAAATATCATGATAGGAATAGAAATATTTTTGCATGCCAAAATACCAAAACTTCTATGTTTCATGAAAAATCTAGAAATTCCAGGACTAAGGACCAAGACATAAATCCTAAGGAAAGAAGATATACTTCTAGAAAAATGGGTAGGCCTAGGAATGATCAAGTTAGGTCTAGTGATCCTAAGGTTAGAAAGTTAGAAAAGGAAAATCAAGTTTTGAGAGCAAAACTTGATAAGTTAGAGAAAAACCTAGATAGAGTCATTAGAGGGTCAAAGGGGGCAAGCATGATACAAAAAGGTCAATCTCTAAGAAATGGTAGATCGGATTTAGGATACCACCCTAAGAGGGAAAATGTGAGTAAAATGCCATACTCAAGGGTGTCCTATAACTATGATAAAGAGAAGGTCAAAATGGCAAAGAAAAGTCATTTAAAGAAAAAGAAAAGGAATTGACCAAGCAAAAGGTCTATAGGGTTAAGAGAGTGAGAGTGGAAAGTCAAGAAGCACCGGAGGAGCACCGGTGTGGTCTTACCTTTGTAGATAAGTTACCTAGGGAGGTAACTAGGGCTAAGAGCTCAAGGGAGAGCTCTAGAAGCCAAAATGGGATCCATGGTTAATGGATCTCAGATGGTTTCCTTCTAGGAGATTAAATGGGCTATAGAGTGTGCTAATAGGTTTAAGAGCCTAAGGTTAGTCTTAATCCTAGAGAATTGACACACCAAAGGAAGAATTATGGAGTAAAAGGAGGAAATAGGACTATAATTGAGAGAAAATGGTTTTAACATGGAAATACCATATAAATTGATGCTCTTAATGTATTATGAACAAGTATAGGAAGAAGCATCAAGAAGAGGTTTAAATTAGAACTTTGAGTTGAGTTTAAATTATCAAATTTGGATAGTTTTGAAGTTTGTATCAATCTAGGGATTCGAGATAGTTTTGATTGAAATTATATTTTTCCCAATTAGACATAGGATCACAAATCTCTCCATGAAATTTCTAAATTTTTGGAGACCTGTGGAATTAGTTAGGCTTTTCTGAATTTCGGACAGGGGAACTGAAAATTCAGTATCAGTCGACTGCCAGTAGGGCAGTCGACTGGTCCAGGACTGGGAACCTACTGTAAGTTTTACCAGTCGACTGGTCTCAACTGTAATAACATTGTGTGAACTCTCGCAGTTGACTGGCCTCCTGCCAGTCGACTGATACGCGAAGTCTATAAAGGAAAAAGCGCGAGGGGGGGGCGAGGGGGGGGAGCCAAAACCTAGGGTTTTGGCGTGCCACTCCGGCGATTCTTCATCTCCCCGAGTTCCCTTTGCGTCCTAAGTCTCTCCCGAGGCCTCAAAACTCCTCCCTAAGCCCTCTCTAACACCGATCTACGATCTAGGACTTGTGAAACTCTTCTCTCTCAAGTCTAGAGTTTCAAGATCATCGTCATGAAGAGAATGAAAAGGTATCATTGTTTAAGGTTCATTTTGCCATTTAAACCATGTTTTGGAATTAATGTGATGTTTTGTGCATGTTTTTCTTTGATATTTTTCCTTTGGGGGGGGGGGTGTCATGGTGTGCCTGGATGTGTGTGGTATTTAGGATGACTTCTAAGAAACCTAGGAGTGAGGGATCATCCCAACAAGGTCAGGGAGGCTCCAGGTTCAGGTCCATCGAGTGTAAGAAAAGATTCGAAGAAAATGAGTTTGTAGTAATGAATTGTCGATACCTGAATAAGGCCTTCTTCCAAGAGAAGTCGCCTCAATTGGCTGAGATGATTACCCATTTTAAGCTGGAATAGCTGGTCTAGTGCCAGCATGATATAGATGTTGATCTATGCACAAAGTTTTACACCAATTTAACTTGCATTGACTCAGATAATAACTTATATGAGTCTAGAGTAGCTGAGGTTACTATTCCTTTTTCCGTCATGGGTTTAGCTGGGTTCTTACAGTGTAGAGCATCGGAGAATGCATCTACTTATTTCCCCACTGTTGTTGAGCCACTTGAGTTTCCTGGTGTCACCATTGACCAAATACACATGCATTATTTTAGGAGGCACAAAAATGAGTCAAAGCGTATTTTTGACGCTAAGCCTATGAGACCTTTTACCCATGTATTGTACAAGATTGTCATAGAGTGCATTTTGCCCATCGTCACCAAGGGGAGGGCCAGGATCAGACTCCCACACTTGGTGATGATGTACGCATTGGAGAGGAGGTTAGACATAGATGTCTCCCTGCAGGTGTTTAGTGCTATTTGTCATTCTTCCCATAGTGTTAATGGGAAGATATACATGTCTTTCAGCCATATCTTGACTAAGTTTTTCCATTTACGGTTTGGTATTTGTGTGGGTAGCGGTCAGGTTAAGCACCTATCTAAGGATTATGACAGATCGATACACGTAAGTTATCCTTAGCAGGCATAGAGAGTCGACAGGGGGCATTTGTCTGGAGGGAGCGCCCGGAGGCCCCCAACTCAGATGAGGAGCCCGCTGGGATAGTTACACGTGCGGAGTTTACTCAGCTTCGATCAGATGTTCACAAGCTTCAGGAGGGCATTCATGGCATCCGTGAGGATATCCACGGACTTCAGCAGACGGAGCAGAGGATTGAGACGGCAGTTCATGGGATTACCAGCCGTCAGGATGACATGTACGAGATGCTACGACAGCTGCATCTCGCGTATCATGCTCCACCTCCTCCTCCTCCTCCTCCTCCTCCTCCTCCTCCTCCAGGCGATGACTTCATGATGTAGATGGGCTTTGGTGACTGAGTGTTGAGAGTAGTTGTATTTGCTGTATTCCTATATCTCTCAAACACTTCCTAGTTTGGCATTGTATTATTTTGATACTTCAGGGCGTTGGTCCCTGTAACTTCTTCATGCTTTTATTTTATGTATGAACTAGTTGGTTATGTTCTATTTATGTCATGAAATTTCGTGGTTTGATGTAAGTTTGCTTAAATGTTTTGAAACTAGTGTTAAGCAATAAGCTATCATTTTGGGCTAAACTGATATCTTATGCAATTTTATGTCATGATTTCATGTTGTTTATAGTGCAATTCATTGATAAACCTTATATGATAAGATTGTTTTGCTAAATGGAGGCATAGGAGGGCTTTTCATGTCGATTGTTTAGGGTTAAGAGGTAAAGAGGGAGAGTTTTGTCAAAATGAAAATATCTTTATGAAAAGGGGAGGTTTACAAACCATTCTATGTGTCAAATAGAGGTGAATGAAATTGGTAAATATAGAAAATCATGATTGAATTTCAAAGTTGATACAAAGTTGACACTATTTGAGAATTTTTGGGTTTGTACCAAAAGTCAAGCACGGTTGCTGTTTTTCATGAACCAATATTTTTCTAGGGTAGGGAATACTCTAACAAACGTGGATGCAAAATTTCACATTTTTCCGGATTTTCTGGAATTTTTTACGCGTTTCTGAATTTCAATTGGAAATTTTGAAACTTGCGTATCAGTCGACTGGTAGTGTGGACAGAATGCTATTTTATGATTTCTGAGGGGTTTTTCAGAAATCTGGTTGAAGTTCTATTTGGCACCAAGGGTAGGGTTGCTTGGGGCAATCTTTTGATGATGTCAAAGGGGGAGTGTTGATGTAGTCTGGCCCTGATTGTTGTTTTGGTGTTGACATCGATTTTAGTTTAAGTTGATCATGTTGATTATGATTAAGTCCTGATCGGGGATCAGGCATGGTATGGAAAATCCTAGACTGGAGGGCTAGGTGATGGAAAATCCTAACCTGGAGGGTTAGGTGTTGAAAGTCCTAGTCTGGGAGGCTAGGTGTTTGGAAAAGTCCTAATTCGGAAAGGTTGGGTGAAAAGTCCTAGCTTGGAGGGCTAGGTGAAAAGTCCTAACTTGGAGGGTTAGGTGCAAATTCCCATCCTGGAGAATTAGGTGAAAAAGTCCTGGCTTGGAGGGTCAGGTGCCTAGCTTGGAGGGCTAGGTTGGATGATGTTCTAACTCGGAAGGGTTGGGTGAAAAGTCCTAGCTTGGAGGGCTAAGTGTAAAGTCCTAGCTTGGAGGGCTAGGTGAAAAGTCCTAACTTGGAGGGTTAGGTGCAAATTCCCAACTTGGAGAGTTAGATGGAAAATCCTTAGCTTGGAGGGCTGAGTTTGAGTCTCTGGATCGGTCTGGTGATCGATCAGGGATTCTGGCACGCTGCTCCTTCGTGGATCGGTCTGGTGACCGATCCAGCGATGACTGATCGGTCGGGCGACCGATCAGGGAGCACACAGTGAGGTTGGGAACCTACTGTGTTGCTCCTTATCGATCTGGTGACCGATCAGGGAGTATGCGTTTCACCCATTGACTGGCTCCTGATCGGTCTGGTGACCGATCAGGGAGCGAGCAGTGAGGTTGAGTTCCCTTGCTGAACTGCTCCTGATCGGTCTGGTGACCGATCAGGATCACTGTGCAGATCGTTCCGGAGAACGATCAAGTGTCGCAGGTTCCTCTCTATGATCGATCAGGACGGATCTTGATCGGTCTGGAGCTAGTCTGATCGGTCTGGTGACCGATCAGGAGGCTGCCTGATCGGTCCGGTGACCGATCAGAAGGCTTAGCCTGCGAGACTCAGAAATCGCTCAATATAAGGGTGGATCGGTCCGATGAACAATCCACGACCTGGGATCGGTCTGGTGATCGGTCCAGGAGAATCTCAAGGAAATCGCGATTTTTGATTGAGCGTTGGGGATCGATCAGGACGGAGCCTGATCGGTCTGGAACCAGCCTGATCGATCTGGTGACCGATCAGAAGGCTCTCTGATCGGTCCGGTGACCGATCACTTTAATTCAAACTGCACTGTCAGACGCTCTGATCGCGTCTGAACACAACTGATTCGCTACCACTTTTCTCTGATATTTGATATGCTGCTTGATTTGGTGCTCTAATACTCTGATTGAGTTTCAGGTGACAGGGGAGGATTCAAACACTCAAGGAGAAGTCAAAGAGAGCTTTCCTTAGAGCAGGTTTGTCCCTTTCTCCACACAGGTTGCAACGGCTGGATGTAGGACTGAAGCTGCTGACTGAGGCTTGGCTGAGGGAGCTCAGGAAGTTCAGTTAGGGTTCAGTGTAGCTGGCGCGTTGGCAGTGAGGCAGCTGTAGGCTGCTGGAGATGAGATCATCTGTCGCTTGGCGGAGAAACAAAAGGAACGAGAGTTGTGGTGTTCAGTAACGATTTTGATCCTTGTGCTCTTGAGTTCCTGCGTTGTGTTCCACATCAAGCTTGCTGTTCTTGAGTTCTTCAATCATTCTGAGCAAGCTATTGAAAAGCAATCATCATACTTGAGCACTTGAAGGAGAAGACAAGAGGCTTGGAGTCCGACAGTGGGAAGACGCGGAGAAGGGTTCTTGCGTGAGATCGCCACTGGGTGGAGCTCAGGGAAGCTTGCTGTGTTTTTGTCCTTGCTAAGTGTTTGAGTAAGATCCTTCTTGTTGTTTCTTTGTGCTTAAACTATATCCTTATTTGAAACATACTGTGGAGAGGTTTCTCCGCCGAGAAGGAGGTTGCTTCATATCCGGTGATTACCGGGGCTTGATCTGCCGACGATCAAGGGATCGCCCACCTTAAGGGCACGCCAAGGAGTAGGGGCAAGTTATCCCCGAACCTTGTAAAATCTCCTTGTTAGCGATCTTGCTAATCTTGCTAGTTAGGTTTTGGTTTAAGTTTCTGCAAGTTTTGTTTTCATACTTCCGCTGTGCTATTAATAGCTTCAAGTGCAGAAATTTGATAACTCTACAAAGAAGAAGTGATTGGCTATATTCACCCCCCCCACCTCTCTAGCCATCTCGTTCCCAACAGGGAGAACTAGGGTGTTAAGTTAAGTTTGGGTTGAAACTTAATTTTGATTGATTGATGATACTGTGGAGTTAAGTCGGGAAAACTTAACTTGGAATTAGCAATAAGGATTAAAAATTGAGAGAGAAAGTATAGGTTAAGGGAGGTTGCCTCTTGTGTGTTATGCTTTGATTTTCAATTATTGTTGCTGTTGTTATTGCTTTTGTTATTGTTATTGCTATATGTTTACCTAACTTAACATATTGCCACACATCAAAAAGGGGGAGATTGTTGAGGCAATCGGCCCTGAGATGATCTGGAGGATCATAGGGTTTTGATGTGTGTGGGCAATATGGTTAAGTTAGGGTTTATGTGTTCTCATATGTGTACATGAGTGTGCAGGTGTACAGGTACACATGGACTTGGTTGATGTCTTCGGGTGAAGGATGACATAGAGGCAAGCTGGAGGCTTGCATGCGCATCCGAGCGACCGTTGGATAGCAGGGACGATGAGCCGAGGGACGCAAACTTCGAGGCGTACATGAAGGATGGCATGGAGGCAAACTGGAGGTTTGCGTGCGCATCCGAGAGACGAGGGTTGAAGATGAAGAAGGCGTGAAGGCAACAGTCGAGGCTGCTGGTGAAGAGTCAACCGGGTTGTGAGGGTCTGAGTATGAGTGTTTGTACTCAGGGACTAAGCCGAGAGGGTTTGAGTGCAGAGTGAAATGTACTCGGGAGTAAAACCCTAGGCTTAGGTGTGTACCAGTCGACTGGTGTCGGCTGGAACAGGCTGGCGGATTCGAATGTTGTACGGCAACGGTCGAATCTGACTGGGACCAGTCGACTGCCCCTGGTAGCGCCTGTTTCAGACTCGAGCCCTATTTAAAGGGGATCGTTTCAGGCTACTATCTCTTGGCGAAACTTGCTTGGGTAAAGTGAGTTAGTAGTCTCTTGTGCTCAGATAGCGTCTAAAGTGTTGTGGTGAGGTTTCTCCACCCACAAGGAGAGACAAAGTTAGCCGGAGGTTATCCAGGGATTGATCCACCGACGGATTCTTGGATTAGTCACCCGTCCGGGGTGGATACCAAGTAAATCGGTTTGTTAGCATTGTTCTCTCTTGATTAGTTTATTTTTATTTTTGTATTTCCGCTGCGCTAACAATCTTGTAGAGAAAACGACGAACAAATCACTATTCACCCTCCTCTAGCGGACGTTTTCAATCTATCAATATTTGGCCTCAGACCTCAAATAAAGACAAATTATATAAAGAAAGACATCCATAACTATAAATCAAAATATGGACTTACTTGAGCTGTCATCTGGGCAGGTGTGTAGCAAAATCACATCGCACATAGTCCAACATAGGACTCAAATATACAACAATCCATGAAAGAAAACCACACAACTACAAGTCCACGACACCAGTACAGTGTATGAAATATAACATTCGAAAAATCAGTAAGTAAAGAAAAAAACTAGAAATGAGCTTCGTCACGAGCATGGGACTAGCAACCGAGCTCCCCTGGCAGACATCAACCTGAAAATAAAAATTTGGTGAAGGGTGGTGAGTCCAAGCGAACTCTGCGGGTATAGAAATAGATATGCATGACAATATAAATAGTTGTAAAAGCTATAAATAAACAACAGGATGCAGTCTCTAAGGAACGTAAAAATATGCATAAGTGCTGGAAAAGTACATATACGTACCAGAATCCATCTATCCTGCAAGGTGGTGTAATCAACCCCTATAGAAACAAGTACAACACATAATCCAAGGTATACATGTTTCCTGTATGTGCATGTCAACCAAAATGTAGCAATCAAATGCAGTAAGCACAAACAAATGCACGATGCATCATATGCACATGATGCAATGACATGTGTCACTCTTGATAGTAGTCAGGCTACCATTCACCTATCATAAATGAACGGGTGAGTAGGTAGAGCTGTAACAACTGTACGCACTCTGCTATCATTGCTCCTGCATGTTAGGATCTTTGCGTTAAGCTAGAGGGGGTGAATAGCTTTCTTTCGATTTTGTCTACAAAGATGTTAGCTAAACACAAGAACAAAATTAATAAAACAATAAAAACAATGATAACCCCCTGATTTACTTGGTATCCGCCTTTGAGAGGTGACTAGTCCAAGGATCCATACCACACGCACGAGCTCCACTATGAACGTCTCCTTCAAGGTGGAGAAACCTTCACAAGATTGCTCTCTTCCTCTTTACAAAGTAGAAATGAAAGTGAGAGGAAAAGAATGAGACTTTGAGCACTAACAGTAGGATTCTACACTCTAGAACTGTAACCCTAACCTGCTCAAAAGTCTCCATTTAAATAGAGTAGAGGACTGCTCCTTAAGCAGTCCAGCCCGACGCTAGTCGACTGCCCCAAGGGCAGTCGACTAGTCCTAGCCAACCTGCTAGTCAACCCGCTAGCCAACGGCTAGTTTTTTGAACTGATCAGTCGACTGGTCCTGGACCAGTCGACTAATCTTTCTGTGAATTCGAGTTCTGCACTAGCAGTCGACTGATCAGCCACCAGTCGACTGCCTACCTTACACTTGCACTCACACTCATTCCGAAGACCACCCTTCGCGTATGCCTTGAAGTCCACTCCCTTGGCTTGTCCCTTGAAGTTCTCTTCCTCGGCTGTCGTCCCTCAGATGCGCACACAAGCCCTCGGTTTGCCTCTATGTCATTCTTCACGTATGCCCTTGAAGTCTACCTCCCCGGCTTGCCCTTGGAGTCCTCTTCCTTCGGCTCTCGTCCCTCGGGAGCGTACTTCATGTGTGATTCACCAAGTCCTGCACAACTCACCCACACATATCAAACCAACATGACACCCTAACTTAATCATATTGACACACACATCAAAATCATGATCTACCCGATCATACTTGGGTCGATTGCACCAACAATCTCCCCCTTTTTGATGTGTGACAATATGTTTAAGTTAGGCAAAACAATAACAATTGAAAATTAAGAACATAGTTAATCAAGAAGCATAAACATGCAACCTCCCCCTTAACATATGTCCTCTACATAATTTTCAATTTTCCACAAGTTAAGTTACAAAACTAACTTAAACTCCCAATTCTCCCCCTTTAACACCATCAAAAGGATTACCCAAGGCAACAACACCCATTGGCATCAAATAAAGATACTTTTCTCCTTCTGAAAATCCCAGAAATCAGAAACCAGAAGTACCAGTCGACTAAGACAGGTATCAGTCGACTGATGCCTTCTTACTGCCATTTCTCAGAAGGATCAGTCTACTGCCATTTCTCAGAGGGCAGTCGACTAATACTCTTTAGTCTGAATATTACAATTTCTGGGCCAAAATTCAGAAATGCACCATTAATTCCACAAAATTCAAAAAATCATGAAATTTTGCAAACATGTTTCTTATAATGTATTCTAACATAGAAAAATATATGTTCATGAAAAATCCAAACATGTTTGACTAAAATTCAAAACCTTTGAAAACCTCCAATTTTGTATCAAACTTTCATCCTAGTTGTGAACCCATGGGTTTTGTAAACCTATGTCATATCAAATAAAATACAGAAATATTTTCAAATTATTTGAAATGACCAACTATGATCTTTGGGTAAGATATTCATTAATTAAACATTTACTTTCCCCATAGTTTGTCTATTTTTAATAATGTGATACATTTAATAACCCAACAATATGTCATAAGCATAAGTGAATTATTTGTATCATCCTAATGGCTCATGCACTACCTTACTATAGCATTACCCCAAGGTCACTTCTATACTTCTACAAAACACATACCAAGTCCTCTTCTTAGAGATGTGAACTCCGCTTCGGGTAGAGGCTTGGTAAATATGTCAACAAGGTTAGACTTAGATTCAATATAATGCAATTCAATATTATCCCTTGCCACATGATCCCTAATGAAGTGATGCTTCACTTCAATGTATTTTGTCCTAGAGTGATACACCAGATTTTTGGTCAAATTAATAGTGCTCACATTATCACAAAAAACCTTGACCTTGGAGTAATGAAGCTCATAATCTTCTAAGGTATGCATGATCCAAAGTAATTGAGCTACACAACCACCCATTACTACATATTCGGCCTCCGTTGTTGATAAGACAACACATGGTTGTTTTCTACTACTCTAACTAACTAGGGATGAACCAAGAAATTGGCACCCACCAATAGTACTCTTCCTATCTAATTTGCAACCCGCATAATCGGAGTCGGTGTATCCAAATAGTTCAATGTTTGAAGTTCTAGGATACTAAAGACCGACATTAAGAGTACCCTTAATATACCTTAAGATCCTCTTTACTACCACTAGGTGAGATTCTTTGGCACAAGATTGATACCTTGCACACATACCTACCGCAAATAATATATCCGGTCTACTAGCGGTTAGATACAATAAGCTACCAATCATGCTCCTATATTGCTTTAGATCCATGACCTTCCCTTCAAGATCACTATTCATCTTGACATTTGTGTCAATGGGGGTAGATGCTACCTTAGCATTTTCTAACCCAAATTTCTTTATAATTTCTCTAGCATATTTTGTTTGATAAACATGAGTCCCTTCATTTGTTTGTTTAACTTGTAATCCTAAGAAGAAGGTCAATTCCCCAACAAGACTCATTTCAAACTCATTCTCCATATACTTGATAAACTCATGAAGAAACTCACCATTTGTTGACCCAAAAATGATGTCATCAACATAAACTTGGGTCACAAAAATGTCCTTATCCTTACATTTTAGAAATAAAGTTGGATCAATTGTTCCCCTTCTAAAATCCTTGGATACTAAGAACGATGAGAGCCTCTCATACCAAGCTCGGGGAGCTTGTTTTAATCCATATAAGACTTTCCTTAGTTTATAGACATGATTAGGGTAATTTGTGTTTTCAAACCCGGGTGGTTGCTCTACATACACTTCCTCCTTAATAACCCCATTAAGAAATGTCGATTTCACATCTATTTGATGAAGCTTAAAACCCATGTGAGCGGCATATCCTAATAAAATTCGTATGGATTCTAACCTAGCTACGGGAGCATATGTCTCATCATAGTCAAGGCCCTCAACTTGATTGAAACCCCTTGCTACTAACCTAGCCTTGTTCCTAGTAATTTCCCCTTTATCATCCAATTTGTTCCTAAAAACCCATCTTGTTGTGACAATGGTACTATCATTGGGTCTAGGAACTAACTCCCACACTTCACTTCTTACAAATTGGTTCATTCTTCTTACATGGCTAGAATCCAATCCACATCACCTAAGGTTTCATCAATTGATTTTGGCTCGAGTTGTGAAATTAAGGCAATTTGGCTAGCATGTTCTCTAAAGTAGGATCTAGTCCTTACTCCTTGGGTAACATCTCCAACTACTTGGTCAATAGGATGATCTTGATGTTGTCTTAAAGTCCTAGAGGTTAGAGGCTCATTTATTACATGATTATCATTGCCTCTTTCATCCTCCAACGCACTTCTCCCTCCCCCTTGATCAATACTCCCTAAATGTAAGTCTTGAATCTCTTGGGTAATGTTTAGGTTTTCTTTTATATCCTTGTCAATGGATGATTTCCTAGGATAAGTGCTAGTAGACTCATCAAAATCCACATTGGATGATTCCTCAATCACTCTAGTCCTCTTGTTATACACTCTATACCCTCTACTGGTAGATGAGTATCCAACTAAGATCCCTTCATCCGCCTTAGACTCAAATTTTCTTAGATCATCCTTAGTGTTCAAAATACAGACCTTACACCCAAAAACTCTAAAATAGTGAATTTGAGGAATTCTCCCATTCAACAATTCAAAAGGTATTTTTCCTAAAAATCTATGGATTAAAACTCAATTTTGGATGTAGCAAGCGGTATTTACCACTTCCACCCAAAAATGGCTAGGTAAGGAGTAAGCATTAAGCATCGTCCTAGCTGCTTCTTGTAAAGCCCTATTTCTTCTTTCTACAACACAATTTTGTTGTGGGGTTCTTGGACATGAAAATTCATGTTTGTACTCATTCTCTAGACAAAAATAAAAAAAGTTTGAATTTTCAAACTCTCCGCCATGATCACTTCTAATTCGGTTGATTTTGAGATGTTTCTCATTTTCAACTCTTTTACTAAATCCTATGAATATTCAGAGTGTCATCCTTATGTCTCATGAAATAAACCCAAGTATATCTAGAGAAATCATCTACAATTACTAAGCAATATTTGTTTCCTACTAATGAAGGAGTACCATGACAATCAAATAAATCTAAATGCAATAATTCCAATGGTAACGAAGTGCTAGTTAGAGTTTTACCTTTATGTGATGACTTGGATTGCTTACCTTCTTGGCATGCATCACACATCTTATCCTTTTCATATTTGATCACTGGTAGTCCTTTCACCAACTTCATCTTGGTCACTCTTGCTATGCTCTTCATGTTGATGTGTCCAAGCCTTCTATGACAGTCATCCCTCTTCTTCTTTTGATATGAGACACTTAGTAGAAATGTTAAAAGTATAGGAGAGATTAAGATAATAAAGATTTGCTTCCCTATATCCTTCTATCATGACTTTTTCGGAGCTATTGTGTCTAATCAAACATTTTCTTGCATGAAACTCAACTCTATACCCGACATCACATAATTGACTAACACTAAGCAAGTTAAATTTCATGTCCTTAATTAGAAGCACTTTATGAATTGTAATTGTAGATGATACCTCAATTGTGCATCTACCTATAATCTTGAGCTTTCCACTATTCTCAAAAGACACCGTTTCTTCTTTTAAGTAGCTAATGGTGGAAAACTTGCTCACATCACGGGTCATATGTCTTGAGCACCCGCTATCCACTATCAACATGTTTGAGTTCTTCTTCTCTTCTACCTAAACAACACGAAAAACATAATCTTTTGGTACCCATACATTAGATCCACAAACACCATTCAAATATTTCTTAGGGACCCATGCTTTTTTCACATTGCCTCTAATAATTTTCTTTCTAGGTGCTCCCTTTCTTCCCATAAGAGAAATAAAAGCAACTTCCTTGGTCTTGGGTCTATATCCTATCCCGGCCTTGTTGTATATGGCTCTTTGACTATTAATGATTATATCAAGATTCTTTGAGCCAATTTGAAACTTACCAAGGGCCTTAGTGAGGCTTTCTACCTTTTCCCTTAATTCCTTATTTTCTTTTTCTAGAAATGACTCATTTAAGCTAGAAGAAGAATCATGCATATTATTCGTAATGATCATAGATGCTAATTTTTCCTCTAACCTGCAAACCTTATTTTTTAAACTCTTAATTTTTTTTTTTGCATCAAATAAATCATCATTAGTACTTGAGATAATTTTTACAAGTGTAGTATAGGGTAGCTTGTATACCTCACTTACCGAGACGTCCGAATCCGAGGATTGGTCTCCCCCTTCACTCGAGCTCCCTTCTCCATCATCACTTGAGCTCTTTTCATCTTTGGATGACGCTAGGTTGTCCACTCCCATCAATGCAAAATGAGACACATGGTGTTCTTCCTCCTCCGATGATGAAGGATCATCCCATGTTGCCTTTAGACTTGTAGTCTTCTTGTCTTTTTCCTTTGATTTCTTCTTTTCATCCTTCTTCTTCTCCTCCTTCTTTTCTTCCCTTTTCTTCAAAAGTGGGCATTCATTCTTCATGTGCCCTTCTTCATGGCAATTGTAGCAAATGATCTCTCTTGCCTTGCCCTTACTTCTTGAGTCTTTCCTACCATAAGATTTGTTAGAAAAACTTTTAAAAGCTTTTCTCATTTTTCTTACCATATATGTCTCTTGGTCGCTATCCATTGAGGCGCTAGACTCTTCCGAATCAGATGATGAGTATGAAATCTTTTTCTTGTCCTTCTTCTTCTTTCTTTCTTTCTCTACAACAAAAGCTACCGTCTTCTCTTTAGTAGACACATTAGCTTGTTCATGTAATTTAAATTCACAAAATAAGTCATCAAGCTTAACTAAAGAGAGATCCCTAGAAATTTTGTAGGCATCAATCATTGAGGCCCATAAAGTAGTTCTAGGGAAGGATTGAAGTACATACCTCACAAGATCCCTATTTTCTATTTTCTCACCTATGACATGAAGGTCATTGATGATCTCTTTGACCCTACCATGCAATTGACTCACGGTTTCATTCGCCTTCATAGTGAGAGATTGGAGTTGTGCCACCAAGAGATCCTTCTTGGCCCTCCTCGATTCATTTGATCTTTCATTTAGCTCAATGAGCTTTTCCCAAAGCTCCTTTGCGGTCTTGAACGGTCCTACCTTGTTCAATTGTTCCTTTGAGAGACCACATTAAAGAGTTGGTGTAGCCTTTGCATTTGCTTGTGCTTTCTTCATGATTTCTTTTGACCAATTCTTCATAGGAAGAGGTTCTCCCCTCTCATTCATTGGCACTTCAAAACCATCTACAACACTAAACCAATTTTCAATATCATTCATAAGAGAATATTCCATTCTACCTTTCCAATATGCAAAATCATTGCCGTCGAAGAATGGTGATCGTGCGGTGCTATATCCCTCTTGAAACGACATTTCAATGTTCCAGTCGATGGTGAGTTCTCCCGAAATGAACCTCACTCTGATACCACTTGTGAGGATCTTTGCGTTAAGCTAGAGGGGGTGAATAGTTTTCTTTCGATTTTGTCTACAAAGAAGTTAGCTAAACACAAGAACAAAATTAATAAAACAATAAAAACAATGTTAACCCCCTGATTTACTTGGTATCCACCTCTGAGAGGTGACTAGTCCAAGGATCCACACCACACGCATGAGCTCCACTATGAACGTCTCCTTCAAGGTGGAGAAACCTTCACAAGATTGCCCTCTTCCTCTTTACAAAGTAGAAATGAAAGTGAGAGGAAGAGAATAAGACTTTGAGCACTAACTGTAGGATTCTACACTCTAGAACCGCAACCCTAACCTACTCAAAAGTCTCCCTTTAAATAGAGTAGAGGATTGCTACTTAAGTAGTCCAGCCCGACGCCAGTCGACTGCCCCAAGGGCAGTCGACTGGTCCTAGCCAACCCACTAGCCAACCCGCTAGCCAACGACTAGTTTTTTGAACTGATCAGTCGACTGGTCCTGGACCAGTCGACTGATCTTTCTGTGAATTCGAGTTCTGCACTGGCAGTCGACTGATCAGCCACCAGTCGACTGCCCAGCTTACACTTGAACTCACACTCATTCTGAAGACCACCCTTCGCGTATGCCTTGAAGTCCACTCCCTTGGCTTGCGCATTGAAGTTCTCTTCCTCGGCTATCGTCCCTCAGATGCGCACACAAGCTCTCGGCTTGCCTCCATGCCATCCTTCACGTATGCCCTTGAAGTCTACCTCCCTGGCTTGCCCTTGGAGTCCTCTTCCTTCGGCTCTCGTCCCTCGGGAGCGTACTTCATGTGTGATTCACCAAGTCCTGCACAACTCACCCACACATATCAAACCAACATGACACCCTAACTTAATCATATTGACACACACACATCAAAACCATGATCTACCTGATCATACTTGGGTCGATTGCACCAACACTGCATGACTGAGTGGATAGGATGATGTTGGAGGGCACCCTCCTACCCCAGGCAATGGGGGAGTCTCACTCTCATTTTCACGTGTCTCAGGACGAGAAGGGATCCCTGGCTGCTACCACGCTCCGGAACCACTATCCAAAAGCGTTCAAGCGGAGCAATATAGGGCAAATGTACACACTCTCTCGTAGTCACTAACCCCTGAGTGGATGTGTGTGCATATTCTAATGTAACTAGCGACGGGCTCAGACTACATAGGAGTCGATGATCGCCAGCATGCAACAATGCAAGGATGGTGCATGACTTTAACACATGCAAACCCACCCAACCCCCATCTATACCTCAATATGATTTGCACAGGTATGAAGCAAGTATCATGACCTAATAATCATACAACCAGGTATAAATGCAAAGCATGTCTAACAGTAGATCAATACTAGATAAAATGCAACATACCACTACTCCTATATACACCTACACATGTATATACCATACAGAGTAAGAATGTCAAATACGAGACTGTATAGATATAAGTTTGGATAATTTCAAGGGTCAAGCAGCAAGTATCAAGTAGGAAAATAATAGGAGCAGATTTAAGGTAAAAATATCTTACTGCATTCAATAGAATAAGCATGCATAAGATAAAACGATTCTAAAGAGGCAAGCAAGAAGTGTCCGCCTCAAAATAGAATTATCCATATACGTAGGGAACCTCCGACCCAATAATCAACAACAATAAACTCAATGAATGTCCTATATCAAAGGCATAATGTTTAGTTACAATAACATATAATTTATAGCTAAACGAGCTACCTTAATTAATTAGGATCATCCTATTTCATTTAATTAATCTCAATTAAATGAATAGCCCTTAATTAGCCCAAGCTATCCAGATTAGATTTATGTTAGGTTTCGGAACCCGAATTATCAAGTTTAGGTTACTAGGTTTAATCTCAAATTAACCCTAAGGATACGACATGAATATTGATCCCATATAACCCAAAGCTTGAATTACATAGCCTAGGGATAATTACAACATCAATTATGAAATAGTTCAAGGTTACATCTAGGTCAACCTAAGTTAGGTTAACCATTCTATAACCTAACTAACTCAAAGACTATTTATGGTACAAGAACCCCAATTAAAGTTATCAACAACCTAATACATCCACCTTCCTCTTTGGCTCACTTCATTAGGTTCCTACCCAAAGGAAACACAGCACTTCCAAGCTACCAAAAATATGTTTCATCTCCAAATGGAGCTCACGACAAGCACAATCAAGGTGCTGCCAACTCTAAATCTACCCATAGTGAACCACATAAGAGCTCTAATTCAAATCACAAATTCTAGGAAAAACCAAAGCAACACAACTGCCAACTCCTATAACAACTCTGCCCATGAGATGAAACTCACGGCAACCTTCCTCCACAAACACATTCATACAAAAATCTACACCCATATCAGAAATCAATTTAAAGGCGCAATACTAACCTCTAAAATCTGATCACAACCAAGCTCCTGCTCCAAATAAGAGCCACAGGCGACTTCCAACCCAAGAACACGAAACTCCAATTCAATTTCAGCAACCTAAAGAAGTTGTGGGTTCAAAACAAATTTAGAGTAAAATCCAAAATCTCTGACTACTATTCATATGCCACCAAGACAACATAGCTCACGCCCTAATCCAGAGTGTGTCTTACCTTAGTTTGTCGCCAACCGTGAGTTCCCAGCTCCAATCCAACACCAGCTGCTCCCACAGGGCAGAACAAACATCCCAAGAAAGATTTGCTAATGGTCGAACAACCCTTTGCAGGCCTCCTGTCGAGGTGGCTTCGGTAAAATGCAACCCACAGGAGAAAGTTCTCAGCCTAGAGGAGATGGGGCTCATAGGTGGGGAGACTAGGGGCGCGTCGATGTCGGTCAGGGGGTCGCCGACGTCGAGCTGATGCAAACTCAAGAAGGAGAGAGTACTGGGTTGGTTGGGTTGCGGCTAGGGCAACACAGAGTAGAAGGGTTGAGGTTTCTTCTTGGCTGCAGGCGAAGAGGAGAGGAAGAGGAGGAAAAAGAGGTTGTGTGGATGTTAGAGTTTGGTGACCCGAATTTAGTTTAATCCGTTAATTTATTATTAGATATTTTTCTTATTAATATGTTAATTAACAGATTCTTTATAAATCTGTTAATTAACAGTTTTGTTATTAATTTTTCATTTAACTAAGTATCCTAAGGTCTCTATAAATTGTGTATCTCATGGACAAGTTTTATAAATCAAGAAAGTTATTTGGTTACCTCTTCTTTCTTTCTCTCTACTTCTCTTTTCTCTCTACTTCTCTTTACTTTATCAGAGTCGCCGACTTTGTATTCCACCGTTCATAGTGATTTTTCCTCCTCTGCCCGTGATTTTTCCCGTCAAGGGTTTTCCACGTAAATCTTGTGTGTGTTCTCTATTGTTCTTGTTGTCGTTTTTCGTACTAATCTCGTTTCAGTGGAGTTGGTTGTGTGTTGGCTGCAACGAATGGTGCGGGCGAAGGTGAGGAGGAAAGCAGAACTTATAAGGGATGGTTTTTGCAGAAAAGCCCTTCAACTTTCAGAAATCCAAATCGTACCCTTAAGATAAGGGTTTGAGTAGTTTAAACCCTCTAAATTTGTGTAATCCACATTAAATCTCTAGGGGTAGATCATTTATCCTCTTAATCCCTTAGCTTTAGTCAAAAATTGAAACTAGTCTTCGAGTTTTAAGATATATTTTTATTTTAGACTCGTAGGATTAAGTGTTAAGCAATTTAACCCTTCATAGTTTAGAAAATTCACCTGAAACCTTTTTCGTAGTTCGATAAATCCTAAATCTTTCATATAAATTTTTTGAAATTCACCTGAAACCTTTTTCCTAGTCCGATAAATCTTAAATCTTTCATATAAATTTTTTGAAAAATTTATTCTATCTATTTTTGATTTGTTGTATTTAATAATTTTTATTTTAGGATTTAAACCGAATACTATTAATATAATCATGATAATAAATTTGAACCAAATATTTTTTATAAGTTTTGAGTTGTGGAATATGAGGTGATGAATGCTAAAATTAATATAAGAGTTTTGAGTTGTGGAATATGAGGTGATGAATGCTTAAATTAATATAAGGCGGAGAGAGAGAGAGAAAAAAAAAAAAGGAGGTTACTCTTCACAGCTTCCAATATCGTCTTAAAGACTGGTCAAAAAATTCGAAAAGATCTGGCATGAGATTGAGGAAAAGAATCCATCAAACAAATAAAAAGACTAATCCAATCCATCAGTAGTGTTTAACGAAATTAGTATTTCTTATAAAGTAGTGCCAACATATATTATGACTGCTTTCTTCTTCATCAGTTATAATTGATAAAGCACAACACCAGCTCCGCTACAGTTTCTGCCTATCCACTGGCAGACTACTGCTTGTTGCACCCAATGAATTCACAAATATATTACAGGAGTCACTTAAATACTAAATGATAATTTCTGAAGTGATTTTATACAAGAGGGATGCAGACACGAACATGCTTTTTTATGTACTTGGAGGCAAGGAATATTAACACTCATATTCTTCATCAGGATTGGTGAAAGCAAGAATCATCTCTCTCTTCTTTTTCCCTACCTCTTTCTCTTTTTCTTTTCTTTTGAGACAAGTAGATGCGTCACAATGTGGCTGTACAAAAGCACAAAAGAAAAGTGATACATACAAAGTTAAGTGTACACCTAGCACTGCTATGATGCTTTTATCAACACCTTCCTGCCTTGTTCTTAATTCTGCTTTCGCTGTCTTTCTGAAAATATCCATGAGAATAATTGCATGCGACTTTGCAAAGCATGATGATCACGATGATCTCTTGATCAGGTTAAGTGGAGAGAAGACATCTATCTGCTAATTAGGAGAATAAAGATGTTTGTTTCTTTTTGAGTGTGTATTTGTTGGATGAGTTGCATGAAACAATCATTTCGTTTAGTCCCTATCCATCACACTTTATGATTCAAAACATATTCAAACAAAGCGAAAGTTTTCAGTATTAGATATTAATAATGTGATCAGCCCGAGAAAGCTTGCCAAGTGAAAGGCAGCGCCAACACTCCCTGCGCTAAAAAGTAGAGCAGAACAGAGATTAAAAGAGCTAGGCATGAAATAACCAGCTGAAGAAGAAGAAGAAGATTTTGATCTTGAGTTTTGTTGTAGTGGTACAGGAAGAAGAAGAAGAAGAAGAAGAAGAAGGTGTGTGGGGGTTGGTGTTGGGGGTTTAAGTAATGCGAACAGGAGCTTGCACACTACAGCAGGCGCTTACCGCCGAGGCGGCCACCGTCCTGAAGCTCTCCCTGGCCTTGGCACGACGGCGAGGTCATGCCCAGGTCACCCCTCTGCACGTCGCCACTACGCTGCTGTCCTCCACCGTCCACTTCCTCCTCCTCCCTTCTCCGCCGCGCCTGCGTCAAATCGCAGCCGCGCCACCCGACCTCCCACCCGCTCCAATGCCGCGCTCTAGACCTCTGCTTCAACGTCGCCCTCAACCGCCTCCCCGCCTCCCCTTGCTCCGCCTCCCTCCACCCCTCCCTGTCCAACGCCTTGATCGCCGCCCTCAAGCGCGCTCAGGCCCATCAGCGTCGCGGCTGCGTGGAGATCCAGCAGCACCAGAACCTGCACCAACAGCCTTCGCCGCTTCTGGCCATCAAGGTCGAGCTCGAGCAGCTCATCATCTCCATCTTGGACGACCCCAGCGTGAGTCGGGTGATGCGCGAGGCAGGCTTCTCCAGCACCTGCGTCAAGAACAACCTCGAAGACGAAACCTCTGCCAGCGCCTCCTCCGTCACCCACAACGACATTATCAACCCCTTTTTCAAGTTGTCTTCCTGGCAAACCCCACCTCGTTCTCCTTCCCAAAAAGAGGACTTGAGCGCGGTCATGGAGGTGATGCTGAGAAAGCAAGGGAGGCGGAGCAACGCGGTGGTGGTGGGGGACTCTGTCACCATTACAGATGGCCTCGTGGCTGATCTCATGGTGAAGGTGGAGAGGGGCGACGTCCCTGACGATATCAAGGACGCTCAATTCGTCAAGCTTCACCTCTCCCACGTTCACCTCCGGCTCATGGGCAAGAGCGATGTGGACACGAAGATTTCTCACCTGAGGAAAAAGATTGCTGCTTTAGCAGCTGACAAGGGCGGCCGCGGTGTCATCATCCATGCAGGCGACTTGAGGTGGGCAGTGAATGATGAGGAAGCAAGAGACGGGTGTGGGTTCAAGCCAGTGGACTACATGACTGAAGAGCTGGGCAGGTTGCTGACTCCGCTCAGGAGCAGCAACGGCAAGGTGTGGCTGTTGGCCACTGCTAGCTACCAGACTTACGTGAGGTGCCAGACGAGGCAGCCATCTCTAGAGACCTTGTGGGGTCTTCAAGCTGTGGCGTGCCTTCCGGCGGTCTTACATTGAGCCTCCGTGCTACCAGGTGAGCTCGCCGCCGCCATGGCTTTTTTATGCTGCTCTGTATTCTGCATTGCTTGATGTTCATACTGTTTGTATTATATTGTTTTCCTTCATGTTCTGCAGTGATGGCCTGGAACCCAGATTGGCAAAACTCTTTGATCACCCACTTCGATTTCTTGGTTCAAGGAATTACAGCTCCATGGATGATGAAAAGCTCAGCTGCTGTTCCGAGTGCACTTCAAATTTTGAGAAAGAAGCTTGGGTTTTCGAATTCGAGAAGAATGAGCCCAACCATGGCTCAACGCAGTTACCTTTCCGGCTGCAAAAACACAGACCAGATGATCACAAGGTAAAATTTATAAGAAAGTTATTATTTCTACCTAAGATTTAGACTAAAACTTCATGATGTTTTCAGGATTCGCTGTCGGAATTGAGAAGCAAATGGAATAGCCTGTGCCGAAATCTCCATCGCGCTAGGCAGAATCAATTATATCTCCCGTTCTTGAACCAGATCTCCTTCGGCAATAACAGCAACTTGTGTTCTTCATATTCATGGTGGTCTAACAGCAAGCAGACCAAACACTCGAGGCAACCGCATTTCTCGTTCTCCTCTGAGACTACTGCGAAGCATGATCCAATGTTTGGAATCTGTAACTGGCTTGGGAGAGATGAAACAAAGCAAAGATTTTCTGAAGTCGGCTTGCATTCACTCAAAACTCCTCGAAATGAGGATGTCAACGTCACTCTTTCCCTGGGCAGTGGCGCTTTGCTCGCAGATTCTGCTACATCCAGCAAGGATGTGTCAGCAGACCAAGAAGAAGATCTAAGCTCGAAACTGCAAGAAAACATGCCATGGCGGTCAGAAATCATTCCCTCAATCGTGGAATCACTCACTGATACTTCATCATGTCAAAACAAGAGCCTCTGCATACTTTTAGAAGGCAGCGATCGCATCTCTAAGAGGAGACTCGCCCGAGTAATTCTGGAGCATTTTGGGGGATCCAAAGTAGAAATTAATTCGAGAAAATGGGCAAATGTTGAAGCCTTAGAAAAGGGCGCGAAGGTTGTGATTCTCATTGAGGAAATTGAGCGAGCAGATTCGAGCTTCACAAGGTATCTCACGGATGTGTTGAAGGTGGAAGGCAAAGGCGTAATCGTCATCATGACCACATCAAACGACGGAGACCAGGACGCTAGTAAGAATGCGATCAAGATGATGTTGCGGGTCGAAGAGATCAAACCGATCGATAAAGACCTGAAAAGGAAGCCGGAGACCGCACTGCAGAGCTCGCCGAAGAGAAGAACCAGTTACGGCCCCGATCTCAACCTGCTCGCGGAGGAGGAAAGGAGAAAGCTGGACGAGGAGGAGGACAACAAGGACGACGAGGCCGCCCCGAGCGACCTGACCAACGAGACCAGCTACGCGACGCCCAATCTTCCACCTGAGCTGCTCCAGTTAGTCACTGCTCGATTCAGCTTGGAGGAAAGGTCCGACTTGGTGACGAAGAGCCTTCAGCTGAAGCTCCAGCGGGCAATTGAGGAAGAGGCGGGTGGTGGGGGAATCGGGCGTCTGGTGGTGGACGAGTCGGCGGCGGGGGAGCTGACGGCGGCGGCTGGGTTCTTCTCGGAGAGGTGTTTCGAGAGGTGGGCGGCGAGAGTGGTGGTCGGAGCGTATCGGGAAACGGTCAGCAATGGCGGGGGCGGGAACGTGCGACTGTGTGCGGAGGGTAAATTGGGAAATGTGGAGGAGTTTGGGTTCATGGGGTCGGTTCTGCCGGGAAAGATCGATATGCCGAGGGAGGTTTGAAACACAAATATGATCTCCCTGCGTTGTACAAATATTGAGAGTGAGCAAAATCCCACTTCTAGTTCTTTTATATTTTTGGCGTTTGAAAACAAATGGTTGCCGGTTCCACATGCAAATAGGGTTTCCACTTTTTTGAAAAAAAAAATAATAATCTTTTTTATTGATAGTTTAATCTAATAATTTCTTATTAGTTAAAAAAATAAAGCTTAGTTTATTTTTTCTATTCTTTTTAATCGATGATATTCCAACTAATCAATATACATCGATTAATCTTAATCCTCACCGATTGTAAAAGTTTAATTATCAGGATAAATTAGGAAGAATTTAGGAAGAGTTTAGAGTAGGCGACTTATCAATCTAATATTTTTATTAAGTACTAAAAATTTAGAGGGCTAAAGTGATTAAAATCGAAACTTAGGGGGTGTAGCTAGATTAACTAACTTAGAAGGGTTTTTTTAAAAAAAAGGTCAATACTATGCCCTGGTATTTCCTTTTCCGACTTCTTCTTTCGTTTCTCCCCGACGCCGACACCGCACGCACGCAAGCGGTTCTTCGCCTCCGCACCCCAACCTTCTTCTTCCTCCTAATCACTCGACTGACGCCGACAATCCCTCCCTACTCCTTTCCTTTCTGCGCCGCAACCCTTGTTCGCTAGCGAATCATCTCCTTTTTGCGAGACACCACCACGCCGATCGATGATCTTCCTTTTCCCTGTAGAGACCCATCGCTGACGGCCATTGCCGAAGTCAGGCCATCCTCTGATGATGAGTTGGCTTTTTCCTTTGCCGACGCAAGCAAGGTAAGGGCTTTCCGTGACTTGTCCAATGGAGAAGATGATTTCAATGGGTTACCACTTTGTTTTATATTGATTTATGCTTTAGAGGGAATTGATGTAGAGAATTGTGCCATGAAATGGTAGTTGCTGCCTTTATTTGTGTCGTGAGGTTGCTATTAATTTTGAAGCTGTTGGTAGTTAGTTTTGACAATGATACGGTGGTGGGAAATCTTTGTTAAATCAGATATACAAATTTCCTTGTGTGTGAATTATTTGAAACTTTCTATGAGTTTTCCCTTTGTGGATGCTCTGGGCTGTAGATTCCAATATTAGGATATTGGTCTAACTTGGAGATATCTTTGTGAATCTTCTTGTTTTGTCATGAGCCTTGAGTGAGGGCTGCTGTGTAGGTTTGAGATGATTACTTAGCAATGATGTTAAGAGCCTTAGCTTAATATAAATTCAAGGATCACATGTGTTGTTATAAATTGTGTGAACATGTGTTGGGATGGATTAAGTTTACTTGAGGTGACCTTATTGGGTTAGGCTTAGGCTGAACCTAAAAGGAACCTAATCGAGATGTTTCGGTTACTTGGCCAGTAGTCATTTAATTTAGATTTATTAAAAGATTGCTATAATTAGAAGTTAATCATTTAGTTTATATTTAGTAAGTGAATGAGATAATTAGGCTTTATCCTAATTTATTTATACGTAGTTTGCTACTTTTAGTAAATTTATTTATAAATGACTAAACTTAGTCCTTAATACAGGACTTTGACTTTGGACTCGTACAATTAATCGTGGGTGATTCTTTTCGTTACGGACTTCTTTATTTGAGATGGATACTTCTCCTTTGTATCATATAGTTTATTGAACTTAAATGCATGACTTATTTTGTTTCCGAGTAGTATTATTTTACCTCATCCTTGTCTTTTGATATCATCCGTTGATACAGTCTCGCCTGTTGATATTCTAGTCTGTAAAATACCGCTTGTATGCGAGTACTTAGGAATAATCATCAAACACAACTAGGGTTCGGTTGATATTAGATATACCCTACTTAGTAGATTAGTTGTATGTTTAATGATTTTAGTATTTATTTATTGTACCGTTGTATAGTTGTGACCTGGTTGATTGTGCATATTAGTATCATGCACTATATCTGTATAGTTGCATGCTGACGAACATCGGCTTCCTTATGGTTAAGTCCATCGTCAATCATTTAGTTTCTCTACCCATTTAACCACTCATGGGTAGTAGTAGTTGCTAGAGTGCGAGTAGTCGTCCTATTGTGCCACACTCGACCACTCATGCATAGTGAATGTTGGAGTTGTAAGCAAGCAGTTGACACTCTCACCATTATTTTCGAGGGACAGCAGAGATGTTGGTGGCTCTCCCTTTTTCTTGGGGTTTTGGAGTAGTTGGCTCTCCAGCATCCTATCCACTCAACCAGTTATAGTAATGGTAGTTGTTGGAGTGCGTACAGTTGTCACAACCCTACCCACTCGACCTCACAAATGTGATGTGATGACGGCTTGACTGGTGACACATATCATTGTATCATATGCATTTATTGCATCTTGTATTTTCTTGTGTTAGTTGTATTTGTATGAGCTATGATTGTTGCATTTGGTTGACATACATATATGGTTTATTATGGCACTATCATTCAGTTTTACACATGCTTATATGTTATTCTATTTCGGAGACTATATACTGTTGTTTCTACTTGCTTGTTATACCTTTTATTATGTCATGCATTTATCTACTATTATACCTGCAGAGTCCGCCCGGACTCACCACCACTACCATCTAATTCTGTTTCAGGTAGCTGATAGATGCATTACTTGGAGCCAGGAGAGGATCCAGTTACTAGTCCCATGGTGTCGAGTCTTTTGGAGTTTTTCTGTATTTACTTTATTTCGTATTTTCTTTATTTCCGTATTTACTTTATTAGACTATATTTATTTTCTCAGTAGAGTTATGTATAGTTTGAGTAGAGTTATGTTTATGTATTTATGGACTGGTATGTTTGTCGCTGGATTTATCTTGAGTTTTAATGGGGATTGATGGGGCTGTGTAGTTTGGGTCGAACACGGGGATGAAGAAGCTAAGAACGCGACCTGATCTCCTATCTCGGGCCCCCGAGACCCCCTCTTGGGGGTGCGCTTAGGAAAGCTACCTCAGGAGATACCACATCCAGAGACTCCCGAGCCTACCTCGGGAGTCGGGGTCCTCGCAACGGCCGACCTCAAATAATCGACTAGAAAAAATCCACGCACTCCCCTCTCCTGTAAAATTGGCTCAACGGGGGAAAGAAGGTTAACGGCGCCGACGGTTTCAAGGGATATCCCCTCATCACCGTTTCAAAGGTGGATCCGCCACCTCAGCGGCCCGGATATCCTTTCATCACCGAAAGCAGGGGCGGGGCTCAAGTATCGGAATCGTGGCACCGATACAAGGGGGGCACGACCAATCTGCCAAGACCGATATAAAAGGGAGTTCAACCCTTCCGGTAAGGGGGTTTTTTTACAACCTATCATCTTTACATTTTGTCTTTCTTTCTCACCACCATTCAGACACGCTCCTTACTTAAGCATCGGAGTGGACTCCGTCGGACCCCTACCGGCGTGTCCCCTAACGCTTGTGTTATTCTCGCAGGATCCCCAGGTTCATTGACGACGCAGTCATCTCTGTAAGAGCTGAGCCTCAGTGACTGGCCATCGCCGACGACTCTTTCCGGAACAGGGATATATAATTTTTTTTATTTCTATATATTATATCATTATTAAATGCGTAGTTGTGGAATTTTATTTACTATTATGATGTCAGTCGTGTGAGGTTGTGTTATATATTGTTCTGAGATATGTATAAATGTTCTAGATTGTCCGACATACAGGGGAGATGTTGTCCGTTTTTTGAGCATGAGCCTGTGAGAGCATCATAATTTTTAGGATAACTATCTAATAAGAGAAATTTATCCATAAATTCATCGAAATCGGAACTTAATCTTTACATATTTGATTTTTTTTTTAAAAAAAAAATCGACAGTACCATTACATTAGGCCAACTAAAACTTAGTTTACCATGGGAAAGGGAGGCAGTGAGATGAAAAAAAAAAATTAAAAAAATGATTAACGAAGATTTTTCAGTCTCGGACGATCGGCCCGGTCCCATGAAAATTTCCCATCAGTTGCCACGATAAATCGGGAAATGCTCGTGGCGGAGATTCCAAAAGCCCAACGTCCCAGGATTCGCACCCTATTTGAAGGAAATATTCCTATAAAATACGTCGTAGCTAAGCATCGAACCGTGAATGTATAGGATGATGATTAATCACCCTTTCGCTGTATAAAAAAAAACTAGAGGAGAGGAGAGAAAGGGAATAACCCGATTAATGTATTCATTTCATTAAATTGGCTAACTTATATGAATGTTTCTATGTTACATCTCTGTCACTCGACTCTATTCATTATTATATTTATTGATCCGGTCGGGTAGGTAATCCGGTCTGACAAGTAGTCCGATCGGGTAGGTACGATCGAGCTCGCATGATGTTGGTCCAGCCGGATAACTGTGCTCAAGGCCTACAGTGTTGTGAGCTGGTCGGGGGCAACCGGCCGGATGTACTCGATCGGATGAGCGCAGTCGATAATATTCAGGCGGGAGTGCTCAGTCGAACGATCGAAAAGTCACACACCTGGAGCTCCCTTTAACTTGAGGAACCGACCATCAATCGTGTATTCGGACTCCGGGCGGACGTTCTCGGTCGGTTATGCCCGGCCGGACAACTGGGCAGGCTCGAATTTAAAATTGCGCGCCCCGTTGTAAGAAGCGACTCACGACCTAGTGACCGGCTGCCCGGTCGGGCGCCAGAAGTGGCTGGACCCGCTCACAAGTGACTTGCTCATTCACAAGCAATTGGTGGCTGATCGGCTAGGCTAGATAGATTTGCAGAGCTGCATAATAAGATAAGCCAGGGTGATCGCACGATCATAGTCGTTTAATTACGATTGGACTCCATCAGATACAAAAAAATACCTTAGAACTTCTTATTATAAAGAAGAGACAGCTGCCATAATCATATCTGCCCTGAACATCAAGCATTAATGCTTGATGGTAAAATGATATTAGGGATAAACGAATGACCTTTTGGCGGCCAAGCCAGAGCTTTGGGCAAGATAAAGCTGCAACAAGATTCTTTCAAAAGATTCTTTTATGAGACAAGACAGTCAAGACAAGATAGGGGTCAACCTCCTCCCCTATATAAGGCTCATGTAGTGCTTCAAAAGGGGAATTGACTTCTCATTATCTAAAACTCCTTTGTTATTCCAATCTAAATCCCGTTCCTCCTCCAAGCTGTTGATCTTTCTTGGCAGCCTTGGGTCCAACCCTAAACACCCTTGCGACTCGTATGTTTCCCTATGTTACCTGAGTGAGAGCCTTCTTCGCTGGTCGACAGAATTATTTATATTTATATTTATATTCTTTATTAATATGTATATATTTATCATAATTTTAAATTATCTATTTAGGATCGGTCAAAAAAGTGCTTTCGAATTGGTTGGAGTCGTAATTTTTTATTCGGATATGAGAATGAAATTTATTTGACTTAAATTGAAGTTCGTTATTTAAATTTATTATAAACAAAGATAACCGATAAAATTTAGGATAAAAAATATTATTTACGACAATTTTAAAAGTTCTAAACATCTATTTACTACTTTTAATAATTTAAATTGTTTTATATTTAAAATATTTTTTACAATTTTATTTATAATGAGTTAGGATTTGTCTAATTAAATATTTATTTAGTTGTTTAAAAAATTATCCGATATTATTATATAAAATTTTCTTTTTAGAAAATTCATTTTTTCTGCTTTGTTGCTCCATAAATCTATATTTCTTTAGTCATCAAGATAATTATTATCCCTCTTAGCATCAAATACATGCTCATACCATTTTAAATACGACTTTTGAAATTTTTCTTAAATATTCTAATTTTCATTTTAATATTCTTATTTATCTTTATTTATCCTTGTATACTGACATATTCATCTTAATATCTTTATCTTTAATACTCTTACTTTTGTTTATTTTATATTTTAACATTCAAATTCTATATACACATCAGATCTGACTGCTATATTATAAAACTTTTTTTTTTAAATTTTAAAAGTATCTTATAATAAAAAAAACATAATATCCTTATCGATTTCAACTATTCTATTTATATTTCATGTTAAACATATCTGCCAAGTGATGGAGATGCGTGAGAAGGACTACAAACCAAAAAATTAGAAAAATTAGAAAAATTAGAAAGAGTACATTTATGTTATTTATTTTAAGTAGTGGAGGAAAAATTAGAAAAATTACCAAATGTACCATCTTTGTTGCCTTCTTTGTCACTATGAATAATCATTGCCTAGATTTTTGTTAAATGCACACAATGTCTCGTGTTGCAATAATCATCTAGCAAAACACTCTCTTGTCTTCACCATCATTTGTAGTTGAGCGCACTTAACCGACCACCAAGCTGGCATAATCTCACCATCACACGCAACATGTGAGCCGACCACTTGCAAACACCATAGTGTGTGAGGGATCCACATGCCCTTTCCCTTGCTATTGCTCCATCTCATTGATCGTAGTAAAGGTGATTATATGTATTTTATAATGGATCTTAGGTTTTCTCCTAACCACATAAATTCTAGAAACAAAATAAAAATTCAAAAGAAAAAATATAAGATATATGAGCATGGATTTATTGTTTCATCGAATCATAACTTAAAAAAATAAAATAAAATAAATCGAATAACAAAGAATCTGATTAAAGAGTCATTATCGCTATCTTAGCGTCGTCGGCTTTATCCTTGTGAAAGAAGGCAACGGAAAGAAGGAGGATCTTCCAAGGGGCTTAGGGTTGCTGGCGTTGTAAAGTTTCATGTCAATATGGAACAAGAAACTAGGTTATACCCTAAATCCTTGAGGACCTCCCCTTGATATAGGAATTCAATATGTTATCAGCCCATAGATAATAACAAATTGACATAAAGGATTTTATATATTGAACCCGCATCCAATAATCCGAAACTCAATAAACATAAGTTAGATCACTTTAAAGGCTCAAATTGTATTTACATGTGCAACTTACAAATAAGTCCACCTAATAAGGATAATAATATCCAACAATCTCTCACTTGGGCTATATATGAGTTGTATGTTAAATACAAGTAAACCTTTAGTTGATATCAAACTTTATGGGTACAAGATACCCCTATAAATAATCTGGTCCATTAACTTCATTGGTATAGGATTAAAGAAGTCATAGCTACTGTATATGATCGTAACAACCCCAATAGTAATCACAATACCAATGTCAATAACGACATAGATCAAGATGCGGATGTATAGAGTGGAAATTATATGAAATATGATCAGTACATGTCAATTTTCAACTGGTCCAAAGTGACCCAAAAGAGTATCATGTTTACAAATACCTTTGCTAAATTGCAATAGCAAATCATGATTCAAACTTTAAGATTCCAAAAAGAATCTGTATCATATTTACAAATACCAAATGTTAAACAGCAGCAGTAGATCATGATATCGTATTCAGAGTGTCAAGCAAGCATTTAAATTCTCATTAATATTTTAAACCTGAAGTACGTACAATAATCAAAATAAAATATTTGTCTTTATTAACATAATAAATACAGACTCCCACTAGATGAGTTCTTCTTATGGGAGAAAAACTCTCATATCCACAACATGCACATAAAACACATTAGGCACCAAGCCTTTAGTGAGTGGTCAGCCAACATGGAATCTGTATTGATGTGCTCTATCATGTTTTGACGACTCTGAACTCTCTCTTTAATCGCTAGAAACTAGATGTCGATGTGCTTGGACTTTGACGAACTGCGGTGATGGGGTTGAGCACCCTGTGGCTAATACGTGGACTGAAGAAGATATGTGGCAAGATCTACCGAGTCTGGACGATTCTCTTTACGTAGCGCCCGAGGCCTTCTCGGGAAGGTAGGTTCCCGAGAACACCACGAACAAGCATACCCTGGAGACCGACCCGGGAAGACGCACGCCCGAGATCACCTCGGGAGGTCAGGTCCCCGAGACCACCACGGGAATGTAAACGCCTGAGACCCCACCCCCCCCCCCGGGCCAAAAGACCTCGAGATCACCTCGAGGTAACGGAGCCCAAGGAGCACTCGACCTCAAATAACGGTCCCCCTTTCTCCGGATCTATGGATAATCATCACCTATAATCACGGGATGATCATGACCTGTAATACATGGCCATTAACGCCTTCATTATCGCAATGACCCAGATTTCATGGCGGCGGCGACCGTTATAAGGGTTATCCAGTAACCGAAGATCAAAGGGACATGGCGAAGATCGTGAAGACACGTATGGCTGTCGCCGCGGGTATAAAAGGTACTCCAACCCCTCTGGTAAAGGGGTTACACACTCTCTAGCTTAAGCATCTTCTCCTTGCTTTCTTCCATCTCCTATACTGAGGCACTGACTTAAGTGTCGGAGTGAGCTCTACCGGACAACCTCCGACGTATTCCCATTAACGCTCGTGTTAATCTCGCAGGGTGAGAATTCTTCCTCTAGCGTCAAGATCCGCGTGGGTTGAACTCTGGTGACTGGTCGTCAACGTCGATTCCTTCCGGAGCATGTTTGGCGCCGTATGTGGGAAACCAGTAAAGCACCAGAAGGAACACTGATGGCAGAGCCGGCGGGACAATCCATCGTCCTAACGAAAGAGGAACTAGATTGCTTGGTGGCCAGCGCCATCAAAGGGGTGCTCCAACAGCAACGAATGGAACCAGCCGCTTCACGGCGGAGGGCTTATGGGCAAGAGGAGATCCCAGTGCTCTCCAGAGGTCCTACTGGAGGGGACCTCAACCGTGTGAGGAAGGCTCGCACTCAGCGATGGGGGAATTACCCCCTAATCTCCTTCAACCTAGAAGATCTGGAGGACACAAAAGGCCCCCACGAGGGCGCCCTGGTAATTCTTATGTGTAACGCAAATTACGAAGTCGAGCGTGTCTTCGTGGATACAGGTAGTTCAGTGAACATCCTATACAAGGCTGCTTTGGATCAGATGTAGATAGACGAAGATAAACTGCTTCCGGTTTCGACCCCGCTCTTCGACTTTGCTGAATGCCGAGTATAGCCGATAGGACAAGTTACCCTATCATTGTCGTTGGGCGGCGACACTCTGGAGAGAACTAGGAGGACTCTCTTATTGGTCTTGGATGCTCCCTCGTCCTACAATGTCATCTTGGGACGCCGGACGCTCAGTATATTCCAGGCGGTGGTCTCTGTCTACCATCAGAAAATCAAATTTTCGGTTGATGACCAAGTAGCTGAAGTCAAAGGAGACCAGGGGATGTCTTGGCGGTGCTACAGTGGGAGAGTCAGATCGGCACCGCACCAGAACCCAAAGTCCTACAAATTGATCTCGCTGACCCGCAAGAAGATGAATGACCTAAAGAAGAATGGAGGGAGGCGGGAGCGAGGAGGTCCAGATTCACCCTCAACAGGAGGGGGAGTCACGAGGATCGCCACCGATCTTACACCAGAACTAAGAAGTCGTCTTATAGACTGCCTTCAGAGCCATAGAGATGTCTTCGCCTGGGCTGCCGAAGAAATCAAAGGGGTCCCCCCGGTTCTAGCCATGCATCACTTGCATGTCATCCCTGGAGCCCGACCGGTGAAACAGAGGCAGAGGCACTTTGCACCAAAGCAGGACAAGGCTATCAGGAATGAAGTCAACAAGCTGTTAAAGGTCGGGCACATAAGAGGAGTCCAATTCCCGACCTGGTTAGCAAATGTAGTCCTTGTCCCTAAGACAGGGGGTAAATGGCGGGTCTGTATTGACTTTCGCGACTTGAATAAGGTCTGCTCTAGAGACTGTTATCCCTTGCCTCGAATAGACCAGTTAGTAGACTCTACAGTCGGTTGTGAGTTCATTTCAATGTTGGATGCTTATCAAGGCTACCATCAAGTTCCGCTCGCTCCCAAAGACCAGGAGAAAGTCAATTTTGTGATAGCCGACGGCGCGTATTGCTATAATGTCATGCCTTTCAGATTGCGCAACACTGGGGCAACTTACCAGCGGATGATGGACAAAGTCTTCAAGCATCAGATCGGGAGAAACATCGAAGTGTACGTAGACGAGATCCTGTCAAAACTGACAAGGGAAAGGACATGATTGCCAACTTAGAAGAGACGTTCGCCACCCTGAGGGCTAACAAGTTGAAGTTGAACCCTGCCAAGTGCCTATTTTGGGTGAAGAGCGGTCGTTTCTTGGGATACATGGTGACGGAGAGGGGGATCGAGGCTAATTCAGAAAAAGAAAAGGCTATTTTGGATATGCCTTCCCCTCGCAACTTCAATGAAGTGCAGCGGCTGAATGGTAGAATCACGACCCTATCCAGGTTCATCTCCAAGTCTGCAGATAGGACCTTGTCATTCTTCAAGATTCTGAGAAAGATAGCCAAGTTCGATTGGGATGACCAGTGTGAGAAGGCACTCGCTGACCTGAAGGCCTATCTCGCCAAGCTCCCCATCCTCTACAAGCCAGTAGAAGGGGAGACCTTATTTGTCTACTTGTCTGCAGTGGAACAAGCGGTAGGCTCAACACTCGTTCGAGAAGAAGACACGGTGCAATACCCCATATACTTCTTCGGACATCTCCTGAAGGATACTGAAACACGATACACTACGATGGAGAAGCTGGCCTATGCCCTGGTCATAATGGCCCGGAGGTTAAGACCTTATTTCTTAGCGCATCCTATCGTAGTTCTCACCAATAGCCCGCTCACCCAGGTCCTCACCAATTCTGAAGCTTCGGGCCGGTTGATCAAATGGACTATGGAATTGAGCGAATATGGTATCGAGTACCAACCTCGCGCCGCTATCAAGGCACAAGCTCTCTCGGATTTCATGCTGGAGACTATCCCCGAGCCGAGGGCGAAGGAGTCTGGAAGGTCTACGTAGACGGGTCTTCCAACAGCAGACATAGCGGAGTCGGGGTGTTAATGGTCTCCCCTCGGGGGAGCACGTTACATTTATCCATCCGGCTCCACTTCAAAGTCACCAACAATGAGCGGGCCTGCAAGCTGCCAAACATATGGGGGCCACTCAGGTCATTGTACACTAGGACTCCCAACTTGTGGCACAGCAAATAAAGGGCGACTTTGAAGTTAGGTGTGAGCGCCTGCAGAGGTATGTAGCCCTCTATGAGCAACTGACAGCCTCCTTCACGGAGGTTACCTTGCAGAAGATCTCCAGGGCAGACAATGTCAGGGCTGACGAGCTAGCCAAACTGGCTAGCTCCATTTCAACTTGACAGCTAGATGAACCTAATGCCCTAGAAGAGACGGTAGCATAGATTGGGGAAGAAGCAGGAGGTCACACTGTAACCGATTAGAGAGATCCATATGTGGAGTTCCTGTGTAGTGGGAACATTCCGAGCATGGACCAAGGAGGTCGACTATTCCGATGCCAGGTGGCTCACTTCACGTTGGTCGGCGATCAACTATACAGAGGCCTTCACTCGACCCTCATCAAATGTGTTGAACCAGAAGAAGCCGACTACGTGATACGGGAAGTACATGAGGGCATCTGTGGGAGTCACATCGGGGGGAGGTCTCTGTCTAGGAAGATTATCCTAGCAGGATACTTTTGGCCCACTCTCCAAGCCGACGCTCTCAAGTTCGTGGCTGGATGTGAGGTCTACTAGAGACATCAGCATGTGACTCATCGACCAACCGAACCCTTGTGAGTCTCTACAGTGTCCTGCCCATTCGACCAATGGGGGATGGATATTGTAGGCTCCTTTCCAATCGGGCCACAACAGAAGAAGTTCCTGCTGGTCCTCGTCGACTATTTTTCCAAATGGGTGAAAGCTGAACCTCTGGCACACATCACGGAGGCCACCGTGATGAAAATCCTATGGAGGGATATCGTCTGCAGATACGACATCCCCCACAAGCTAGTGTCAGACAATGGAAGGCAGTTTTCCAGGCACAAGCTCAAATAATGGTGTGAGGGGTTGACCATTCGCCAAGCTTTCACATCAGTGGCATACCCGCAGGGCAATGGACAAGCTGAGGTTGTTAACCGCGAAATCCTCAGGGCACTTAAGATAAAGCTAGATCATGTCGGAGGCAGCTGGGTTGAGGAACTCCCCAGCATCTTGTGGTCCTATCGTACCACTCCACGAGAAGGAACAGGACAGAGCCCATTTCATCCGGTGTATGAGGCAGAGGTTGTAATCCCGATGGAAGTGGGGGAGGAGTTCATTCGACGGTAGCTCTATAACAAAGAGGACAATGATCAAGAGCGGTTGATCGACCTGGATCTCATTTCGGAGGTGCAGGATAAATCATCAGCTCAGCTGGAAGCATATCAATGACGGATGCAGCAAGCCTACAATTGCCAAGTAATCGCCCGCAACTTTGAAGTCGGAGACAAGGTTTGCAAGAGGATCAAACCAGTAGGCGACCCTGGGAAGCTGGACTCTCAGTGGGACGGACCTTATGTCATCACCAAAAAGCTCACACGTGGCAGCTACTATCTGGAAGATGATAAAGGCAAGGGGCTGGAGAGGCCATGGCACACCAACCATCTCTGCCCTTATCGCACTCAGTGAGGTGTTGAGTTGTTTGCTTAATTTTTGTATTCATTGTTTGCATTGTCTTACAATTTAATAAATAAAAGAGCAAACGAAATATTACTCGAAAAGCGCTGAAACCTTACCTGAAGTAAAACCCTACTACCTCCGCTGTGAGTAGGCTTGGCCTCGGTGCTGCAAATGCCCGACCAAGAGCTGCAAAACCTTACTACCTCCGTGGTGAGTAGGCTTGGCCTCGGTGCTACAAATGCCCGGCCAAGAGCTTAAAACTTTACTACCTACGTGGTGAGTAGGCTTGGCCTCGGTGCTGCAAATGTCCGGCCAAAACCCTAATACCTCCGTGGTGAGTAGATTTGGCCTCGGTGTTGCAAATGCCCGACCGAGAGCTGCAAAACCCTACTACCTCCGCGGTGAGTAGGTTTGACCTCGGTGCTGCAAATGCCTGACCGAGAGCTACAAAACCCTACTACATCTGCGATGAGTAGGCTTGGCCTCGGTGCTGCAAATGCCCGGCCGAGAGCTGCAAAACCCTACTACCTCCGCGGTGAGTAGGCTTGGCCTAGGTGTTGTAAATGCTCGACTGAGAGCTGCAAAACCCTACTACCTCCGCGGTGAGTAGGCTTGACCTCGGTGCTGCAAATGCCCGGCCAAGAGTTGCAAAACCCTACTACCTCCACGGTGTGTTGGCTTGGCCTCGGTGCTGCAAATGCCCTACCAAGAGCTGCAAAACCTTACTACCTCCACGGTGAGTAGGCTTGGCCTCGGTGCTGCAAATTCCCAGCCAAGAGTTGCAAAACCCTACTACCTCCACGGTGAGTAGGCTTGGCCTCGGTACTACAAATGCCCGGCCAAAAGCTGCAAAACCCTACTACCTCTGCGGTGAGTAGGCTTGGCCTCGGTGCTGCAAATTGGCCGCCACAGTGAGTAGGCTTGGCATTGGTGCTGCAAATGTCCGGCCAAAAGTTGTAAAACCCTACTACTTCCGCGGTGAGTAGGTTTGGTCCGGGTACTCTGGATGCCAGACCAAGAGTAGTAAAACCTACCCCCTACACGGTGAGTAGACTCCTGGTCCCTTCTGGCACGGGGCCCCGCGCTCCTCGAACCGAAGTGATGTCGGGCAACACCCTGGCTCTGTGAGTTAGCGAGAAATACCAGCCCTTCAATTTCCTGGCTCTTCAGGCAAGGACGCAAGAGGCATAAGGGGAAAAGAAGGAGAAAAACTTAAGGCAGTGGGCCAAAAAAAGTTTTGCATTATACTTAGGATAATTACAAGTCTAGCACATACGGAAGAATGAAAAGGTTGCCGAATATAAAAAGACAAAATAATTGAGAGACCTTGGTCTGGGAAGAGCCTTATATTTCCTGCTCTTCGGGCGAGAGCTCATTCCAAACCTGACCAATGTTCAAGGCACTTAAGTTGGCGTTTGATTTCAGCAGTTGGTCCTTCTTTAATTGGTTGATGACACCATTGAAGCCCTGTTTTAGGCACTTCAATACCTGCCCGGCTAGGATGTCGCCAAACTCGTCAGACTGCAGGAATTTGGCCTTGAACTCCGCCTCGGCTATGGACAGTTAGGCTGCATGGTCAACCTTTTGCTTCTCTAGCTTAGCCTCAACCTCCTTCTTGACAGTTTTCAATTCTGCCACCTCCCAGGATAGGCGATCATGGGCCCCCAGTGTCTCCTGGAGTTTTTGGAAGGTGTCCGAAGCCTTGTCCTGGGCTCGAGTGATCTCCTCCGGAAAGTCGGAGGCATAGGAGGTCGCTAGCTCTAGGTCATATTCTTTTAGAGATAGCTGGTGCTCCTGTTCTTTATTCTTATCCTCTAGAGCCTTCGTGGAGGATTCTAGGAGTTAGACACGAGCAGACAACTCCTCCTTCTAAGCCTAGAGTTGCTCCCGCTCCTGGGTCACTTTCTGTAGGTCCTCGAAAAGGGCCTGGTTTTGCTCCGACTGGGCGCACTCTTGGAGATGGTAGTCGTGCATAGTCTCCTCCGAGGCTAGCAGGGTGTCAAGGCAATGCTCGACCTTCACCCTTAGAGCCCTGCTGACCTCCAGTTGTAGGAGGCCCACCTCGCGAGCATGGCCAACCTCTGCCTCTGATGCCGACAATCGCTGGAGGAGGTCCTCAGTAACCCCTTGGGAGCATAGCAGCCGGCTGGTAGCAGCACAATTGGAGGCGACCTGTCATGCAGAAAGACAGTTAAAAAATAGACAAAGCAGCAGAAGCCAAAAGAAGAAAGATAAAAGCAATTACCATCAGCAGGGACTGGTGCAACATTCCCAGATACCTAGCTGACAGAGCCGACCTCAGGAGATGAGCAGGAGGGGGGAGAATTTCCACGGTATCCCCCGCCAATGGGCCAGGGAGGCTTCGGGGGTCGGGGACATCTTCCTCTGAGCTGGACGCCCCCTGTTGCTTGTCACTCTTGGGGGGAGTGGTCTTTATTTTTATTGACTGGGAGCCCCTAGCCGCCATCTTCTTCGCCAAGGGGGTTTTCCGGCGGGGGCAAAGCACGACGGGCAGCACCTCTTTGCCTCGCTAGGTGGCAGGAGGTTCAGCCGCGACGGCGACGATAGGAGCGGCCAGTTCCGTCGAAGCCTTAGAGGGACAGGAGGACACTGGATGAATGCTCTGGAACAAGGGCACCTCGTCCTCTTCATCAGCGGCTGGTGGAAGCTCTGAGGGCGAGAGTTTCCTCAACCTCTTCAAAGGAGCCTGCTTGGAGACAAGTCGTTTTCGCCGTTTCTTCTCGAGGGTCGAGGGTAGCCGCTGCTCGTCAGGAAGCGCAGGGGCGGACTCCCCATCTCTCGCTGGGATGGGGGGGATGGACAATCTTCTTCAACTTGGGCAGGTTGCTCAGCTGCCCCTGGGACCTCCAGTGGGTCTTGGACTTCCGGACCTTCCGGTGGTTCGACTGCTTCCTCACAGCCCTCAGCTGGAATGCCCACAGGCGTAGAAGGAACTGGAGTAGGAGTCAGGGCCTACTCGTTAGCATGCTCCCACTTCAGGAGTCGGTTGATAGCTCGGGAGATCATGATGTCGTCTGCGAAATAGAAACAAAAAGGTATCAATTAGAATTAACAAGGGTACTTACAAGACCAAACAGAATTTACGGAGATGGGAACTAAGGCTCGTGACTTTCGGGCTGAGGTCGGCCCGATAGAGGAGTTCTTCGCATTGCACCAATTGAAGAAACTCCATCCCTGCCAGGATACCCCTAGCCCTCTGGTATCCTGCGTCCTGCTAGAAGTCGTCGAGGTCCGGGATGGGCGACAGGCTCTCCGTCCAGTGGATAGAATTGAAAGCACGTCGACGCTTGGGGAGCTGGATATAGAAGAAACGTTCTTTCCATCCCTTATGGGAGGAAGGAAGACCCCCCAGAAACTTATGGTCGGTACGGGCGGTAAAGCCAAATGCCCCTCGCGAACCAACCGAGACAAAGAAAAAATGGAAGAAACGGAGGGTCAAAGGGATGTTGAAAAGTCTGAAGATGACAAACACCCTGCCCATCTGGGTAAAGGCATTTGGAGCCAGTTGGTGAAGAGGTATGTTGAAAGAGGTGGTGAGATTCATGATAAAGGGGGGAATAAGAAAACGAAGCCCTAATTCTACCTGCCCTAAGAAGAAGGTGAAAAAATCCACAGGAGTCTCTATAGGTAATTGACCTAGGGCCGGAACTCGCACCTCCCAGTCCTCCGGAATACCATATCTCTGGCAGGCGGCCTGGAGAGATTCTAACCTAACCCTAGAAGAGATGGTGTCATACCGCTCCGGATGATAGGTTGGTTCCTCTAAGGAATCTTCGCCCTCGCCTCAAGTCTTCTTCTTCCTCTCTACTGGATCCATGGAGATGAAGGAGAGAAAAGAACAGAAAGAGACTTACACTTGGGGATCGCGGCAGCTAGACGAACAACACTGAGCGAAGATGTTTGCAAACAGATAATGCAAGAAGGCAGAAGGGTTCCATTGCATCCGCTTTTATAGGGAGAGGTCGCCTGCCTGCAAGCAATAAGGAGGCAGCACGTCAATGAGGCTGATGGGGTATACCGAGGAGCGACCATCCTTTACTGGCCTCGCCTCGTATGGCCCGCAGCGCGGATCAGCGGGAGATCGCCGCGCAGAGAATGACGGAGCACGTGGCAAGGCAACATTCGTCAAATGACCTTGTCGTCATTAATAGACCCCATGCGATTTTAAAAAGGTCATGGACAGTTGTCAGAGCGTCGTCACGAGGTTTGTAGAGAGGCGGGAGGCCTTCGAAGAGCCGCCTGGGGTCCAGGGGTGCATGGTACAATTCCTCGGACTAGGTAGGCCGCTAAGGGAGTAGTAAAAGACATATGAACCCCCAATGACATAGCTTCTTCGTTACACCACTAGTCTAATCAGTCAGCAACTCTTTCTTCGATTAGACTTGAAGGGAGGGACTTGTGATGGGGTTGAGCACCTCGTGACTGACACGTGGACTAAAGAAGTTATGTGGCAAGATCTACCGAGCTTGGACGACTCTTTTTACGTGGCACCTGAGGCCCTCTCGGGAAGGTGGGTTCCTGAGAACACTATGAACAAGCATACCCTGAAGACCGACCCTGGAAGACGCACCCCCAAGATCACTTTAGGAGGTCAGGTCCCCGAGACCACCTCGGGAAAATAAACGCCCGGGACCCCCTAGGCCAAAAGACCCCGAGATCACCTCGAGGTAGCGAAGGCCAAGGAGCACTCGATCTCAAGTAACGGTCCCCCTTTCTTCGGATATATGGATGATCATCACCTGTAATCACGGGATGATCATGACCCGTAATACACGACCATTAACGCTTTCATTATCATTGTTGATGCAGTCTGACCCTGATTGTTGTTTTGGTGTTGACAACGATTTAAGTTTTGATTTAAGTTTGGTTGAACGAATTGGGATTAAGTCCTAGTCGGGGACTGGGCACAAAGTCCTAATCTGGAGGGTTAGGTGTGGAAAATCCTAGCTTGGAGGACTAAGTGTGAAAAATTCTAGCTTGGAGGGCTAGGTGTGGAAAAGTCCTGGCTTGGAGGGTCAGGTCCTAGCCTGGAGGGCTAGGTTGATGAAATCCCGGCTTGGAGGGCCAGGTCCTAGCCTGGAGGGCAAAGTTGGAGGAAATCCCGGTGAGTGAAGCCGGGTCCTGGTGAGTGAAGCCAGGTGATGGAAATCCCGGTGAGTGAAGCGGGGTCTTAGTAAGTGAAGCCAAGTGATGGAAATCCCGGTGAGTAATGGAAATCCCGGTGAGTGAAGCCGGGTCCTGGTGAGTGAAGCCAGGTGATGGAAATCCCGATGAGTGAAGCCGGGTCCTGGTGAGTGAAGCCAGGTGATTGAAATCCTAGTGAGTGAAGCTAGGTTGAAATCCTGGTGAGTGAAGCCGGGTCCCGGTGAGTGAAGCCGGGAGACCGAAACCCTGGTGAGTGAAGCCAGGTCCTAGCTTGGAGGGCTAGGTTAAAGTCCCAGTGAGTGAAGCTGGGCATGGCACGAGTCAGAGAATGGCTGGAGGCTTGTTTTCGTAACTTAGAGTGCATTTGGGCTTGCCTGGATCGGTCTGGTGACCGATCAGGGAAGTTGGCACGGTGCTCCTTCATGGATCGGTCTGGTGACCGATCCAGCGATGTCTGATCGGTCTGGTGACCGATCAGGGAGCATACAGTTCACCTGCTGCTCTACTCCGGATCGGTCCGGTGACCAATCAGGGAGCATCCAGTAGGTTTTGGGAACCTTACTGATCTGCTCCTGATCGGTCTGGTGACCGATCAGGGATACTGTTCAGATTGGTCTAGTGAACGATCATTTGTCACAAGGTTCTCACTATAACCGATCAGGATAACTCCTGATCGGTCAGGAAGCAGCCTGATTGGTCTGGTGACCGATCAGGCTGGAGCCTGATTGGTCTGGGGACCGATCTGGAGTGTGCAGCAGACTGCTGGATAGGTCTGGGGACCAATCAGGAGTGTGCAGAAGACTGCTGGATCGGTCTGGTGATCGATCAGGGTCCTTCCTGATCGGTCTGGTGACCGATCAGGAGCAGAACATTAATTCAAATACGCTGTCAGAAGCTCTGATCGCGACTGTTTTCTCTGTCGATTGTCTGATACATTGCTGATTATGTTTGATATGAGTTGCTAAGCTTCTATTGGAGTGTGCAGGCTTTACAGGGATGATTCAAACATTGGAGGAGAGTCAATGGGAGGCTTTCCTTGGAGCAGGTTTGGCTGTTTCCTTGTTTCAGGTCTCAACGGCGTCTGGAGAGCAGCTGGCAACTGACGGAGGCTCAGCTGGAGAGGGTCTTCAGTGGACTGAGTGCTCAGGGAGTCAGGGGTCAGGCTGTGGCTTCAGTGGATGCTGATGGAGAGCCTGGTGATGGGAGCAGAGGCTTAAGACGAGGCTGGAAGCAGAGGAGCGACAACAAGGAAGACAGAAAAACGGGTGAAGTTTTTGCTGTGGTGTTGTGCTCTCTGTTGCTTTGTGCTTGAGCGATCTTGTTGCATTCCTGTGAGATCTTTGTGAGTGTTCCTTCTTGTGTGATCTCTTGTACTCAAGTTCAATCATCCGTGAGATCTGTGGAGAGGTTTCTCCACCGAGAAGGAGGCTCTTTCTTATCCGGTGTTCACCGGGGCTTGATCTGCCGACGATCAAGGGATCGCCCACCTTACGGGCACGCCAAGGAGTAGGGGCAAGTTATCCCCGAACCTTGTGCATCGCTGTGTCGTCTGGTTTGCTGACTTTGTTTTGATTTCTGTTCTTCAATTCTGTTTCTGCACTTGTGTTGTTTGTTTCCGCTGCCTAACTCTTGAAGTGCAGAAAGTTTTTGAAAGATCAAGAAAATTGTGTCTGGCTATATTCACCCCCCCCTCTCTAGCCATCCAAGTTCCAACAAGTGGTATCAGAGCTTGGGGCTCTGTTCACGGCTTAACATCCGAGAGTTATCAACAAGATGGATGGAAGAGAAGGAATGAGCACAAACCGACCTCCACTCTTCGACGGCACAGATTTTCAATATTGGAAATCGAAGATGGAGTTTTATTTGAAGACAAACATGAGCATATGGTTCTCGGTCAAAGAAGGGTTCATCCCTCCAAGAGATGTTGAAGGAAAAGATCTCGATTTCTCAAGTTGGTCGGCTGAGCAAATAAGAAAGAGTGAAGCAAATGCCAAAGCGGTGGTCACTTTGCAATGCGGGTTGACCAAGGAGGAGTTAATCAAGGTGGGTCCTTTTACAAGTGCTAAAGATCTTTGGAACAAAATCTTTGAGCTCCATGAGGGAACTCAAGACACCCGGAGAGCCAAGAAGGATTTGCTTCACAGTCAACTCCAAAACCTCACCATGGGAGAAAATGAAAATGTAAGTGAACTCCATGAACGGTTTAAAGAAGTGTTGAATGGTCTCCACTCCATAAATGAAAAGGTAGAAAATAGAGACCTAGTGAGGTATGCACTCAAAGCCTTCCCTAGGAATACTTTGTGGTCATCCATGGTGGATGCCTACAAGGTTTCCAAGGATCTATCTTTTGTAAAATTAGAAGATTTGTTTTGTGAGATGGAACTACATGAGATTTCTAACACAAGCCCAAAGGAGAAAGGGGTTGCTTTTGTGGCAGGAAACAAAAGGAAGAAGGACAATGAGGAGAAAAACCACTGTCACGTAGCTCTAGTGGCCTTAGAAGACTCAAATGAAGGAAGTGATAACGAATCAAGCTCCTCAACCGCGCCTTCATCATCTTCGGATGATGAAGAGGTAATCTCTCCCGAGCTAGACAAATGCTATAGAACAATAGCGTGCTTGACAAAAATGCTTAATAAATCTAAGGCCAAAGTCAAAGCATTAAGGTTGGAAGTAAAAGAATTGAAATCCTCTAAGGTTGAGGACATTAATGATTTGCATGATAAATCCCTTAAGGATGAAAATAAGAACTTGAAGAGCGAAGTTGAAAACCTCAAGAATGTTCTTGAGAAGTTTTCAACAAGCTCTAAAACATTAGATATGATACTCAACTCACAAAGGGCGATGTACAACAAGGTTGATTTGGGTTACCAACCTAAAGAACCTAGTGTCATATCTTTAATGTCAAGAACTCATTTTAGATCATCAAATGATTCTAAGGTTCAAAAAGTCAAAAAGAAATTGACTAAGACATGGGTGCCAAAGTCATTCATTGTAAAATCCTTAGGTCCCAAAATTTAGGTACCTAAAACCTCAATATTTAGAATTGTATAAGCATAAATTGAGGGGGAGCATCTATCAATATAGGTTGTTGATAAGTGGTGCTCCTAATCCAAGGCTAAGGTTACACTAGTTTCAAAATGAGTCAACAAGCCTTGGAAATTGTCTTTATACATTGCATGAAGGGTTTAGATTCACACATAATTTGCTCTTGTCATGAATTGCTTAGATTAATTGGTTTTCTTGTAGCAATTTATGTTTTACTGCAATTTGTGTTTTATGAAATTTCACCTGAGTAGTAAGGAAATTTTCATGCAATGAATGATAGTATATTCATGCTTCAAAATATATCTACAAGTTTTGAAAAGAATTATATATATATATATATATATATATATATATATATATATATATATATATATATATATATATATATATATATATATATATATATTGCATGAATGGCTTAGGTTGACACATAATTTATTTTATCATGGATTGCTTAGGATTGAACTCTATAGTTCACTGTAACTCTAGGAGTTAGTCACAATATCAAATTGATGTTTATCTTTGCAATATCTTAGACTCAAATTTTTCTTAATATTTTGGAAGATGAACTCAGTTGAATATGCCATGATTCTCTTGTATGAATGTATTATGCCAACATGAAAAACACATAGTTTGTGATGATCACTATGCAAATCTCACAATACGTCATTAGACAAAGAACATGAGCTTAAAATTGTATGACTTAGTTGTTTATGTCTGATATGAGTTGAATTATCAAAACTGATTGATACATACTTGATACTATTTTGATACAATTGTGTTTTGAAAATTTGATCATATCTTTTGTATCATGAAATCTGATCATGCCTTGATATAAACTTATTTTTGAAACTCAAGTTCATGCTTAGATCATACTAGAAACATTCTGATACAAACCTGATAGACAAGTTTAGGGATCATGGACTTAATACATATCTTAAACAAATTTGAACATGCTTGTTTTTAAATATGTTTAAACAACTTTTTCCATGATATTTTTCTTTGTGGGAAAATACTTTTGGTTAAGAGAAATCTTTTAGGATCAATGGGATTGAATCTGAGTGAATTAGGGTTTAGGAGTGGTTGAGAGTTGAACCAAACCTGGGTTCAGACCTCTGAAATCTCATTTCTGAAATCTGGAACTGAGAAAACCTTCTGTATCAGACCTGATCGGTCCACCGACCGATCAGGACTCACCCTGATCGGTCACCACCTGATCGGTCTTGTGACCGATCAGGGATCACTCTGATCGGTCTGGTGACCGATCAGATCAATGCTGATCAGAGGTATCAGATTACTCCTCAGTCCGATCTCCTCTCGTCGAATTGTATCAGTTTAATGATCATACCACAAACAAATCTGATACAAACCTATGTTGGGATGTTCAAATTCATAAGAAAGGGTTTGTTGAGTCATGACTCTTGCTCTTAATGTCGTGTTTCAGAAATTTTTCTGAAACATCGAATATCAATAGAGTCTACACCCCTGTTGTGGAATGTCAATTGTTAATGCAGTCTGATCAGGAACGTATCAGAGTTTCAGAATTTTTTCTGAAATCTGATCGGTCCCCAGACTAATCAGAAATTTTTCTGTATCAAATAATCAACGAACCTGATCGGTCACGGAGACCAATCAGGATTATGTGTTGGATACAGCTGTATTCTCTACTTGTCATAAGAAACATATACATGTTTGACCATGATATAATTCTGTATATGATTTCATGTGCAATTCACACTTATTGACGTATGATGCATATACATTGTTGCCATGATACATTTATGGTATATGCCTCTCATATGCAATTCAAAAATTATCCTTTGATTATTTTGCGTTTTGGGGGGAGATCCTTGATTGAGGGGGGAGTTGTGTTCAAACTTAATAACCATACCCTTTTCGATGTTTGACAAAGGGGGAAAAATGGTTGATTAAGTTTAGGATTATTGTAGGGGGAGGATTTTGATTTCCTTACGATAATTGAACTGCCTTCAATTGATCATTAATGCCTAAACATTAATCGGGTTGTCAAACAACAAAAAGGGGGAGATTGTTGATGCAGTCTGACCCTGATTGTTGTTTTGGTGTTGACAACGATTTAAGTTTTGATTTAAGTTTGGTTGAACGAATTGGGATTAAGTCCTAGTCGAGGACTAGGCACAAAGTCCTAATCTGGAGGGTTAGGTGTGGAAAATCTTAGCTTGGAGGGCTAGGTGTGAAAAATTCTAGCTTGGAGGGCTAGGTGTGGAAAAGTCCTGGCTTGGAGGGTTAGGTCCTAGCCTGGAGGGTTAGGTCCTAGCCTGGAGGGCTAGGTTGATGAAATCCCGGCTTGGAAGGCCAGGTCCTAGCCTGGAGGGCTAGGTTGGAGGAAATCCCGGTGAGTGAAGCCGGGTCCTGGTGAGTGAAGCCAAGTGATGGAAATCCCGGTGAGTGAAGCCGGGTCCTGGTGAGTGAAGCCAGGTGATTGAAATCCTAGTGAGTGAAGCTAGGTTGAAATCCTGGTGAGTGAAGCCGGGTCCCGATGAGTAAAGCCGGGTGACCGAAACCCTGGTGAGTGAAGTCAGGTCCTAGCTTGGAGGGCTAGGTTGAAGTCCCAGTGAGTGAAGCTGGGCATGACACGAGTCAGAAAAGGGCTGGAAGCTTGTTTTCGTGACTTAGAGTGCATTTGGGCTCGCCTGGATCGGTCTGGTGACCGATCAGGGAAGTTGGCACGGTGCTCCTTCGTGGATCGGTTTGGTGACCGATCCAGCGATGTCTGATCGGTCTGGTGACCGATCAGGGAGCATACAGTTCACCTGCTACTCTGCTCCGGATCGGTCCGGTGACCGATCAGGGAGCATCCAGTAGGTTTTGGGAACCTTACTGATCTACTCCTGATCGGTCTGGTGACCGATCAGGGATACTGTTCAGATCGGTCTAGTGAACGATCATTTGTCGCAAGGTTCTCACTATAACCGATCAGGATGACTCCTGATCGGTCAGGAAGCAGCCTGATTGGTCTGGTGACCGATCAGGCTGGAGCCTGATTGGTCTGGAGACCGATCTGGAGTGTGCAGCAGACTGCTGGATAGGTCTGGGGACCAATCAGGAGTGTACAGAAGACTGCTGGATCGGTCTGGTGACCGATCAGGGTCCTTCCTGATCGGTCTGGTGACCGATCAGAAGCAGAACTTTAATTCAAATACGCTGTCAGAAGCTCTGATCGCGACTATTTTCTCTGCCGATTCTCTGATACATTGCTGATTATGTTTGATATGAGTTGCTAAGCTTCTATTGGAGTGTGCAGGCTTTACAAGGATGATTCAAACATTGGAGGAGAGTCAATGAGAGGCTTTCCTTGGAGCAGGTTTGGTTGTTTCCTTGTTTCAGGTCTCAACGGCGTCTGGAGAGCAGCTGGCAACTGACGGAGGCTCAGCTGTAGAGGGTCTTCAGTGAACTGAGTGCTCAGGGAGTCAGGGGGTCAGGCTGTGGGTTCAGTGGATGCTGATGGAGAGCCTGGTGATGGGAGCAGAGGCTTAAGACGAGGCTGGAAGCAAAGGAGCGACAACAAGGAAGACAGAAAAACGGGTGAAGTTTTTGCTGTGGTGTTGTGCTCTCTGTTGCTTTGTGCTTGAGCGATCTTGTTGCATTCCTGTGAGATCTTTGTGAGTGTTCCTTCTTGTGTGATCTCTTGTACTCAAGTTCAATCATCCGTGAGATCTGTGGAGAGGTTTCTCCACTGAGAAGGAGACTCTATCTTATCCGGTGTTCACCGGGGCTTGATCTGCCGACGATCAAGGGATCGCCCACCTTACTGGCACGCTAAGGAGTAGGGGCAAGTTATCCCCGAACCTTGTGCATCGCTGTGTCGTCTGGTTTGCTGACTTTGTTTTGATTTCTGTTCTTCAATTCTGTTTCTGCACTTGTGTTGTTTGTTTTCGCTGTCTAACTCTTGAAGTGCAGAAAGTTTTTGAAAGATCAAGAAAATTGTGTCTGGCTATATTCACTCCCCCCTCTCTAGCCATCCAAGTTCCAACAATCATAACGGTCCAGATTTCATGACGGCGACGGTCGTTACAAGGGTTATCCAATAACCGAAGATCGAGGGGATGTGGCGAAGATCGTGGAGACACGTATGACTGCCGCTTCAGGTATAAAAGATACTCCAACCCCTCCGGTAAAGGGGTTACACACTCTCTAACTTAAGCATCCTCTCCTTGCTTTCTTCCATCTCCTATACTGAGGCACTGACTTGAGTGTCGAAGTGGGCTCCGCCGGACAATCTCCGTGTTCCTATTAACACTCGTGTTAATCTCGTAGGGTGAGAGTTCTTCTCTAGCGTCAACATCTACGTGGGTTAAATCCTGGTAACTGACCGTCGATGTCGATTTCTTCCGGAATAGATATGATAAATTATAAGGAAATTAATCTTTTGGATAGTGAAAAATAGATGTCTAAATTTAAATAAAGTTGTTTTTTATTTTAAATTTTATATTTTAATAGAGAGCCTCGGTTAGATATTTAGATTATAAAAAATTATAAATTATTTTTATGCATTTATGTCACATTAAAAATACAAATTATATTAAAATTTTATTTACTATATTACGTATTATAGTGATTTTTAAATAAGTTTGCAATTTAAATTGGGCAAGATATTTCAAAACTGATGGTAAATTAGAAAAAAAAATAAAAAATTTTAATAAAATTTAAACTTACATTTCTTCTACTTACTTTATTACCAAACCATCCTCTTCTACTTTACGGATACATTGCCGGCAAATTCCAAGGGATATTTTTAATCCAGTATCAGCTCTTTAATTAGTAAAATTAAAGAATTAAGCACTTTAATTATTAAAATTTTCTTCCCATCTTCTACGGTTTAGCGAAGAAATTAAGCATATCTTAGTGCCACCAAGTGTCAAGAAGTAATGCAATCTTCAATTCCACTCTATTTTCTATCTTCAAATTCATTAAAATCCTTGATATTATTAGATCAAACATCCAACACTGAAAAAAAAAATATCGAGTGAAATTAAAACTTGTACACCAGTCCCTGAACATCGCGTGAATTAGTATTAATTTTTTTTAGGATTTAATATTTAAGTAAAAAAAGTAAATAATTAAAAAATAATACTAGGTATTCATGGATACTTGCGAATTAATGTGCACATGTCATTCTTCTATATATATCAAACATAGGTAGATCATTAATATTTTTTTTAAGTTGATATTAGATATTTAGTTTTTTGAACATATTCATCATGAAGTGACTAGCTTGGTCTTACGAAAATTTTCTATCGATCATTCGGATAAATTAAGAAGAGGTCATGGAGGCTCATTTAGATGATCAATATTCTTAGACTCATTTTTGTTGGAACTTGGATGGCTAGAGAGGGGGGTGAATATAGCCAAACACCACAAATCGCTTTCTCTTTGGAGATTTCTGCACTTAAATGTTAGTAGCACAGCGGAAGCAATACAAAAACAGAGTATGCAGAATCTAAACCCTAAACTAAGCACAAGCATAAGAACGCTAACAAAGAGGATTTACAAGGTTCGGGGATAACTTGCCCCTACTCCTTGGCGTGCCCTTAAGGTGGGCGATCCCTTGATCGTCGGCAGATCAAGCCCCGAAACATCCGGATAAAATGCAACCTCCTTCTCGGTGGAGTAACGTCTCCACAGCGTTTCAAGATGATGAAGTATTAAGTACAAGAAACACAAGAAGAAGCCTTACTGAGCACAAAGAACCGCAAAAACACAAGCAAACTCCTCACCGAGCTCCACTAAGCGCAGATCTCACGCAAGAACTCCCTTCTTCGTGTCTTCTCGCTGATGGACTCGTCAAGTTTCTTGTTTCTCTTCCAAGTACTCAAGTATCACAAGGTTGCTCAAGATTCACAGTAGAGTTGCTCAAGAGATGGATCACAGTAATCGCACAAGCAGAACAAGAGATGTCGCCAGAAGCATCACAGCTCCTCCTCCACTACACAGCTTAACCAGCTTCCATCGCCAGGTCACACGCTCCTCTACAGCAGCTCCCAGCTGCTCACCTGCAGTCAGCCAGCTACCCCTGACCTTCTTGGACTCACTGAAACCCCTCCAGTTGAGCCCCAGGTCATCAGCTCCTCGGCTGTTGCAGCTCGTGCCAGAGAACGTTACAACCTGCGGAAGCAAATGGACAAACCTGCTGTAGCGAAAACCTTCATTTGACTTCCCTTGGATGATCTCTAAGTCACATGCACACTTAGCAGCACATTAGAGCAGCAAATCAACAGAAGATCAAACATCAGAGGGCTCAGAACAAGTATTAGTAGTGTATCAGTATGAATCAGAGTGTGATCAGACATGATCAGAGCGCCTGACAGCGCGTTTGAATTAAAGTGATCGGTCACCGGACCGATCAGAGAGCCTCCTGATCGGTCACCAGACGGATCAGGGTGGGTTCAGACCGATCAGGCTCCATTCTGATTGGTCCCCAACGCGTAATCAGAAATCGCGACTTCTCCGGGATCCGATCACCATACCGATCCGAGTCGTGGATCGGTCACCAGACCGATCCACCCCTTTGCAGGGTGATTTCCCAACTTCGCAGTTCAAATCTCCTGATCGGTCACCAGACCGATCAGGGCATGCCTAGACCGATCATGCTCCATCCTGATCGGTCATAGTGAGGAACTTGCGACACTTGATCGTTCACCAGAACGATCTGAACAGTATCCCTGATCGGTCACCGACGATCAGGAGCCAAGCAGTAAGGTTCCCAAACCCACTGTATCTCCCTGATCGTCACCAGACCGATCAGACCAGTAAAACTGCATGCTCCCTGACGTCACCAGACGATCAGAGCCGACAGTAGACCAACTCACTGTATGCTCCCTGATCAGTCACCAGACGATCAGACATAGCTGGATCGGTCACCAGACCGATCCACGAGGGAACTCCGTGCCAAACTCCCTGATCGATCACCAAACCGATCCAGACAGAGCCAAATCCACTCTAAGTCACGAGAACAAGCCTCCAGCCCTTCTCTGACTCGTGCTTAGTCCCTCGAACCACTCGTGCTTAGTCCCTCAAACCAAGACTCCATGCCCAGTCTCACTCACTGGGACTTCAACCTAGCCCTCCAAGCTAGGACCTGGCCCTTCAAGCCAGAGTTTCATCTAACCTAGCCCTCCAAGCTAGGACCTGGCCCTCCAAGTAAGGATTTCAATCACCCGGCTTCACTCACCAGGACCCGCCTTCACTCACCGGGATTTCAACCTAGCTTCACTTACTAGGATTTCAATCATCTGACTTCACTCACCAGGACCCGACTTCACTCACCGGGGTTTCAACCTAGCTTCACTCACTAGGATTTCCATCACCCGGCTTCACTCACCAGGACCCGGCTTCACTCACCAGAATTTCAACCTAGCTTCACTCACTAGGATTTCCATCACCTGACTTCACTCACTAGGACCCGGTTTCACTCACCGAGATTTCAACCTAGCTTCACTCACTAGGATTTCCATCACCTGGCTTCACTCACCAGGACCCGGCTTCACTCACCGGGATTTCAACCTTACTTCACTCACTAGGATTTCAATCACCTAGCCCTCCAAGCTAGGACTTTTTCCCACCTAACCATCCAAGTTAGGACTTTTCACACCTAGCCTTTCAAGCTAGGATTTTCACACCTCGCCCTCCAAGCTAGACTTTTTCACACCTAACCCTCTAAGTTAGGACTTTTCACACCTAACCCTCCAAGCTAGGATTTTTTCACACCTAACCCTCCAAGTTAGGACTTTTCACACCTAGCCCTCCAAGCTAGGACTTTTTCCCATGCCAGCGTGCGATCTCCCGATCCACCTGGACTTAATCCGAATTCTCTCAACTAAACTTAAATTAAACTCAAATCATAACTTAAATCGGTGTCAACACCAAAACAACAATCAGGGTCAGACTTCATCAATAATTTTATACTACAATATATCACAGTTGAGATTTAAACTTTTGATCATTTGATTATTTATTTAGGGCTTAATCATTATATTATTATCTCGGAGATAATTTAGATGTTAATGCTTGGGGCTTAGAGAGGTTAATTGCTTCTAAACAAGGTTTTTTTAGGTTATTATTTCTATCTACTGCACCATTTCATTCAAATATAATCTAACTGCGATTAAATTAAAATAGTTTTTAGATCTTAAGTCCACTTTAAACTTGATGGCATTATCTTAGCATCAATCCATGTATTTAATTTTTAGAATCAATTAATTTTGAAGATATAAAATTTTTCATTAACTATCAAATATTACCTCAACATCAAAGCTTCCATAGTGATAAAATGGTAATTCGCTCACTTCAGTATCTTCGTCAACCCATCTCAAGATTAACATGGAAGAGATAAATTTTCGGAGCTACTAGCCTGGACAATAACTAACGCATAAAAAGGAGTAAGCACCTTGCTTCACCATGATTTAACCCTCATAACAACAATACCTCATATGTTAACCATCAATAGGGCTGAGTATTTGATCAAAACCGAACTGAATAAATTAAAAATCGAATAAACTAATTTTTTTCGAACCAACCAAACCGATTGAATTTCCTTAAAAAACTAAACCGACCAAACCGATAAAATATCGATTAATTCGATTTTCGACCGAATTAACTAAATTAACCAAAATTTTAAAACTTTATTCGATTTTTAATAAAAAATAAGGTTTTATTTAATTAATTATATTTTTAAATAAAAATAATTAAATTAATATTCTTATTCAATTTAATCAAATTATAAAATTCAAAACCGAAAGGAATTAACCGAAAACCAAACCGATTTTTTTTTAAAAAATAAAAACTAAATTATCGGAACCGAATTTTAAAATTCAGTTAGTTTAGTCCAGTTAATTCAGATTTTTCGAATTTTTACTCACCCCTAATCATCAATCCAAAACTTCCATAGTTCCATGATTAATGAAACACATCCATCTTCAATCTTATACTTTATTAACTTGTTAAACACAATGCACTTACTTTAAGTTGTTTTGTCAAATATCAAAATCAATGATAAATGAGCACAATTTATAATGAGTTTATACCATACTAGCCCAATCCCGTTAATTGTTTTTATAACCATAGGTGAGAGCTCTAACAATTTCTTTTTAAAAAAAATGCTTTTACAAAATGTCAAAGGAAGTCACTGTACAATCCAATACTCAACTTATGAGGAAGTGGGTGACCCCTAGGCATCACGAATATGTAAATTTTCATCCTACTAAGATCAATTGTAAATTATTATTATTATTATATATATATATATAATTATATTACGTAGTAAAGTGATTTGTAAATTGAGTAAAATTGATGGTGATTTAGAAAAACAAATATAAAATTATACTAAAAGTTGAAAAGACACTCTTGTGACCTACTTTATTACCAAACTACACTCTGACCTACGGAAATCATTGTCGGCAGATTGCACAAAGGGTTTAGTTTAAACAGCGAAATATTATCTCATAAAAAAATTATTAGTGAATAATTAAGCACTTTAATTATCAAAATTTTATTCCCATCTTCTACAGTTTGGCTAAGAAATTAAGCGTATCTTATTGCAACCAAGTGTCAAGGAATTAATGCAAAAGAATTTTTTGCTACAATGAAATTCATAATCTTCAATTCCTATCTTCAAATTCATTAAAATCCTTGATATAATTGGATATATATATGGGTGTGAAAAAGATTCTGAAAATCAATTGATGTGGTCATCGTATCAAGGAAAATAAAACAAAATTGTTGAGGCAGAAGAATTGGTTGCCCTTCCACAGCTCGCAGCTCTCTCCGGCCCTCTCGAATGGGACGTTGCAACGGAGAGAAATAATAAAATTTATACAACACAAGGAGTAAATTCTCTCGGAGTTTGGGGGTAAATTGGTCATCTCACTTGTAATTGTTGACCAACGGGAATGCTGCGTGGCGTTTTGGTAGTACCTTTGACGGTGAGGGCGAAATTAGTCTTTCCGGATGAAAGGGACGGTACGAATCGGGACGCGGGGCGAGGGTTTTACTCCCTTGTCTGCGCCCTTTAATGGTGGTGTGCTGGTGTGGGGGGACGTGACTGCGCCAGCGGCAGCATACGTAGGAGAGAACGGGGCAAGCTGCCGATTGTGGCTGCAGAAGATCGTCGCATTCGGGGGCTTTTTTGATCGTTTTGACGGGGAGGCATCAATCTGCGCTTTGCGCTTTCTAGGTATGTGAAAAATATCCATTTGCTAGATTTTGTTATTTGTGTGTGTGTGCCAGTCTGCGTTTTGTGTTTGGTAATGTTGGCGGTGGAGTCCTTCGTTAAGATGAGGCCGTGTGCTGGGTTCCCTGTGTGTGAATTGGGAGATGTGGTTTTCTTGGCTAGGCAGACTGAAATCTGGATAGTGAGAAAGGTTGGATTTTTATTGGAAAATAGGAAGATTTACTAATTTTTCTTTAAATTTGTTTTAGTTGATGATATAAATGGTTGGATTTATCGTGTGCCTGGATTTATAGCTTTGTTTTGTCTCGAACGATTGCCGGTTGACCAATGCGAATGGGTAATTAACCGTTTCCATTCTCATGTTTCCGTTGTTATGCAGCGGGGAGTTTGATAGTGGCACAAGATCAAAGAGAATATTGAGTGACAAAGAGGATGGTGATGTAGCGTTGACCTGGTTCTAGTACTCCAAGGAATCTGGACAAGATGTGCTCAGGAATTTGTTATTAGGCTCCAGTTTGAGTAACTATCCAACTTCAATCTCAAACTTTAAATATACCAACCATCGTTTGGTCTGCATATCTAACAAGACAAGTTGGGGATCAACTAGATTATGCTGCAAAACAGGCTGACGTGCATCTCTCTTTCACGTCTAAATCAGGTGAAAATTTGTTTTAAGATAGAACTTGAGCAAACTTCAAACTTCAAGATCAAATTTAATCTTACAAACGATGCTTCCTTTGGAGATCTTGTCTAAATTTAAAGCTCCGGTTTGGTTTGTGAAGAAGTTGATCCCAGAACAAATGAGGTTTTAACTAGCTGAACTGCTAGTGGTTCATGACTTGACCATTTAGGGATAAGGCTTTAGTTGGCTAATAGTAGAAAGGTCAAGATATGCAATTTAATTAGTTGAAGTAGAGGTTCTTAATGTTATCATTATCGAGCATAAAGTAATAAGCTTGTTTATGTGATTATGAAGTGTGGCTTAAAATTTCGAGCTGTGCTGCGCGAAACAGGCTGAATTTGCCGTTCAGCACAGCAGGTTGTCACGGTATCACAGCGATCTCCACGGGGGTCGCGGAGGCACCGCAATCCCACGGCGACCTCTGCGCGTCACAGGTTTATGGCGCCCCCGCAACCCCTTGGAGGTTGCTATGGGGTCACGCCCTTGTCATAGGGTCGCAACGGCCCTGCTAAGATCACCGTGGATTATTTACTGACTCATCTTGTGCTGCTTGTGCTTTCAGCATTTTTGATAGAAAATTTTAAAGATGTAGTTGGTAGAGTATTTTATTAGAGCAGTCTAATAACTCAAGAGTCACATAATCGGCATAAACTTATGGATTAATATGCTTAATATTTTGATATTAGAAATAATAAAAAAATCTTCATCCATAAAAAAAAATGATGAGTTAGTTTCACAAGTGGGATTGAGAACAAGATGTTTTAGTAGATTTTTTTCATTGGATCAATAGGAATAATATTATATGAACACAATTCTTTCATCCAATCAACTAACAAAATTATTGGTTTACGAAGTTACACTTCTTTTGGAAAAATTACACTTCCATTAATAAAATGACTTGGAAGATGCATTATGGTTGTGCTACTGCTGGGGCAAATGGCCTTCTTGACCTATCTTAGGGTAAATGTTTCCGTTTACACTAAGATCCAAAAGATTTAGTCTGGAAGGAATTACTATATAAGTTACAAAATTTAGAGAACCATAAATTTAGATGTATATATGATATTCCTTTGAATAATCTGGAATATTGACTTTCTATTGGAGAAATTTGGATTGAGATTCACGATTTAAACATATAAACAAAATAAGGAGGGAACCAGCAATGACATTTGTAAACTATTCAACTTTTTTCTGTCCATTTTGTCATTACCTAAAAATCTCTGACTTTTTTTAAGGGAAAAATATTCCTTTTAGAGAGGACATTCTACATGGATGCACTTTCCTAATACTTGATTAGCTTTACTGTTCTAATAAGATGGGAACGTCTACATGCAAATTTATGATTAACAACAATAACAAGCTGAATTTAACCCCAACCATCTGGGGCAGCTGTATCAATCTTATCCTGCCATTTGGCTATGCAATGCTATGTCACTAATTCCTTTAAATCACATTTTAATCATGTCAAATATAGATTTATTTTTCAGTCTCCCTGTCCCTCTCACAACTGCAATTTCAATTTATTCTTTTTGTCAAACTATATAATCATTGACTTTGTATGTCTTATAAAAGTAGATGTGAAGAGACAACTGTATGGAGTTACAATAAGATCTGAAAACAAATCATAAACTGTTAATATGCACATAGAATCTCCCTGAAGATTATCTGATATTTCCCACTTCAATGTATTAATAATTATTCATCATTTTGTTTGTAGTTCGCCTAGCAGGATAGAAGCTCCATTCATGGATCATGTCTCAGTTTGTTAATTGTGTCCATCAGAGAATGGTGAGAGAGGAACAATGGGTTAGCCAAGAATTTCAATTATTAGTTTAGGAGCACACAAGCTGCAAACTGACATGATGAACCAAGGATTAGATGTTAACATCAGCTAACTCCAACAGAATTTCCTTAATTGGTCATTTCTCTTTAAAATTAATTCTCGAGTGTTCAGTAGTGAAAGTCAGGTTGGTAGTACATATTCCCCACCCATACTGACAATTTCGTCATACAAAGCCAATTGTTTGAGATATGGTTTTGAATAAACCCTTCCTTGATCCAACACATTTATGTTGCTTTATGTTCTATATTATGTTGTAAAAGAGCAAAAATGCATTCCTCATTATTCAATCACTGTAGCTCCTGCACATACTGAGCTGTGAATAGAGTATAAGCATATCCATCTTGCTCAGTAATATTTGAAATTACGCATCAAAAACTAAGATGTGATCGAATTAGTCAAAAAATTTGATAAATTGTGCTTTAGTGGGCTTTGTTTTTGTTTATCTTATTGCTTTTGTATTAAATATATCATAAACATGAAGAGTTATCAACATATTTTACATTTTTTTTTCATAATTGTCTAATGTTGCTAAACAGAATTATTGGAAGTTTTCTTGAGTATCCCTCCTGTTAAAGCATCATGTCTGCTCCAGCGGAATAAATTGTTTTCCTATTATGATTCAATGTGACTTGGAGTTGCTGCCGCATATATCCATATCAACCTTTATGAGTTGAGAATGCACTTGATCCAGAGAGGTTGAAGGAGCATATAGGAAAAACTCAATGGGATCTAGATTCCCATCACATCAACTCAGCAATGGGTTGTATGTATCAGGCCGTCCTGGGCAGCCAAAAGAGAAGCCTCCAACTATGAGTTCTGTGGCCATGCCATACACTGGCGGAGATGTTAAGAAATCTGGAGAGCTTGGAAAGATGTTTGACATACCAACAGATAACTCAAGATCAAGAAAGTCCGGTCCGGTGACAAATGCTCCTAGCAAGACAGGTTCATTTGGAGGTGCTGCCTCTTATTCTGGACCTGTCATTCCCAACTCTAGCAACCGGTCCAGCCAATCACCTGGTCGAATTTCAGTACCAGGGACTGGAAGCTCGAATAGGCAGAAGTCCAATTCTGGACCCCTTAACAAACAGAGTGATTCTACGAAAAAATTATCTGGTCAGCAATCTGGAGGAACGAACCTGACAGCCTCCCATAATTCTGGTCCCCTTTCTCTCCCTACAACAGGACTCATAACATCTGGTCCTGTTTCTTCGGGTCCACTAAATTCATCCGCAGCCCCTCGGAAAGTTTCTGGTCCATTGGAATCCAGTGGTTCAGCAAAGATACATAGCACTTCAACTGCATACAAACAAGCTGTTACTACTATCAACAAAGAAGATAAGTTTTCTTCTAATGGTAATACACTCTGGACTTTGATTATGAGATATTTGGACTCCTTGATTCTTGTTATTAATGGCGTTTCTCCATGTTGTAGCAGGACTTTCTATTCGAAACCTTTGTTGGGGAAGAAGAGCTTTGACACATTTCATTGCCAGCTATCCTGATGCCGAGCTAAGAACTGCAAAAGATGGTCAATACATCAAGGTTTCTGGGGTAGGTATCTTCCAGCTAGACCAACACCTTGATGTCATTTAAGCTGCATAATTAGATTTTCCTTCATTTTATGAATATAAAGTGAATCAATGATTATTTTGGTATATTGGATCCGTTTCTCTGCCTAATATTGCAATCACTTGCCTCTTTCTACACCTCTTTCTACCCAGTAAGTTGATTGGCTTATCTTTTTCTAAGACTCTATCTCATTAGCCATTTCTCCTGATTAAGATGGTGAATTGTTTCAGTTGAGCTCAGAGCATGCAAATCATCCCTCTGAACTGAAAATGGGTAGTGCTTGTCATCATCAAATGGCAAAAAATTCTTTCAGAGCAAATATGAGAATTCATATGGTTTTATTCAAGATGGAAAATTGCTCATTCATATGGTTGAAATAATCTGTAAGCGGATATGAAACTAACATATCCTACAAACTACAGTTATGAATCATACAAAGTATTCGGTATTTTAGCATTTGATTGTTCCTAGTTTTAAAAGTCCAATCCAAAGTTTTCTGGCATTGTCTCTCTCTCTACATGTGATGGAGATGATCTTAGTCATCAGTGCCAAATGTGCACCATTAATAAAGTCCCGTGTTTAGTATGTTAAATGTGTGTCATGATTATTATTGTTGCAGATTTCTTTTGAGATATATTTGGTGTCATACATTCTATGAATAGGCATTGTTTTAATTAAAGGCTTTATGGTAAAGTGTATTTGGAGAAGCTATTAATCGGCATGTAGAACAGCCAGTCCAGATACTGCACTGGCAAATAGCATAAGCTTCACTTATGACCTGTTTTATAACATTATATAGAAAGATCATGTAGTTTTATATAGATGTTTGTTACTGGTGCGATTCATTCCGTTCCATATATTTATCTTTATGCCTATTTGCATTCCGTAAATAATTTGCAGATTGTTACCTGTGGAAGTGTTCCCCTAGAATCAACTTTTACAAGAGTACCTAGATGTGTGTACACATCTACAAGTTTATACGAGTACAGAGGTTGGAACTCTAAGCCGGCCAATCCACAGCACCTCCGTTTTACATGGGGTCTTCGAGCAACAGAGGTGAGTGATTGCTTTTCTGTCTATTTTATATCCTTTGATTTTATAAAGCCCTTCGACAATCAAGTCAAATGTTTGCTTATCTATCATTATTTGCATGTAGATTATACTAACTCATGTGCTTGAAATAAATATTGCTCTGGAAGCAGCTTCTACTACTCTTTTGGTTCCCTGGATTTTACTGAATTTGACGTTTAACCGTTGGCAGAGGCATGTAGTTGATTTCTACATTTCAGATTTCCAGTCTGGATTAAGAGCATTGGTAAAGACTGGATATGGTGCAAAGATAACCACATACGTCAGCGAGTCTGCAGTTTTAAACATTGACCCGACCAAGAAAGAGTCCTCTCCTGAGTTTCTTCAATGGTTGGCTCAGAGGAATCTTTCAAGTGATGATCGTGTAATGCGCGTGAAAGAAGGGTAATCTAATTCTTTTTAATGATTACTAGCTGCTATTTCAATTGTTCATTCTCCCTTGTTCTTCTACCAGAGATGGTAGAACCTCTTTCCTAATCGCATACTTGACTGAACATTAAGCTGGAAAGTAAATTGTGATGCGAAAATCATTATCTCAAGTTGCCGCCAACGGGTGTTTCTCGTCATGTTTGTGTTTGCAGGCATATCAAGGAAGGCAGCACTGTGAGTGTGATGGGAGTTGTTCGGAGGAACGCGAATGTGCTTATGATTGTTCCTCCCCACGAAGCTGTTTACACTGGATGCCAATGGACCGGTTGCATCCTCCCAGCGAGTATCGATGGGATAGTGGTGAGTTGCGAGGACACTTCAAACGATGTTGTCATACCTGTTTAAGTGATGCAGCTGTTTCGCAAACTGGAGGCAGGTGTCTTCAAATGCAAGTTTGTTGGCATTTTCAGATGCTTGAAATGTTATGCTACTGGGTGTTCTTTGGTGATTTGTTCCGTTTTCTTGGGTGTATAGTTCCCTGTAATCTTCCCTATCCTTTTTTGTTGAAAGGCCTTTAAGCTGAGACATGACAGGGGTGGCCTTGTTGCCTCTTGGTGTTTCTTGGAAGGAAAAAAGGGAGTTTAAATTATTGTTTAAAATATGTTTTAAGCCTTTGTAAAATATTTGTATCCACTTTTGTTTTTGTTTTTGTTTGTTTGTTCAGATCTTAATAATATTAGAGCATGTTGGATCCTCTATTTCTGTGCTTAAAACATCCATTAGAATACATTTAAGAAGAAATTTTGCATCTTGGCATTTGCCAGTTTAATGACGGTTTGAGTACACATGGCATTTGCTAGTTTAATGACATTTTTTAAGAAAAAGATTTTGAATATTTAATATATTTTTAATAATTTAGGTGTTCGGATTTCGGTATATTAATCTTAAAGATAGATAAAATTTTATTTAGTGGTTGATTAAATTTAAAATAATTTATGCGCCTTTAGAAATTAATTTTTAAAATATTGTGATATAATTTCACAGTGAATTCATCATAAAAAAAAAGAGATTCTTTAATTTAGTATAAAAAAATGAACAATTAATAAGAGTAGTAAAGGTGCAAAGTCATCAAACTATTTTTTTTTCAATTGATTATCGACTTACCGTAATTTATTAATATTTCGGACTATTTAGGTTTGAATTAACTACATTACATTTAGTTGATTGCAAAGCCTATCCTCTAGTTGATTGATCCGTTGTATCTCAATTTTTTTAATCGAGCTGTTCAATTTTCGAACCGATAAATTTTAAAAATGACTTATTCAATCTTATAAAAATTTTAATCGACTAGCAAAATATATCAAAAGGTATTCATGAAATCTCAAGAAATTAATATTCTTAGATTTATCGTCGCACTTAACCAAATTCCTTAGAATACATGGTAGTTGGAATTCCAATAGTAAATGCTTGATTAAATCGTAGCATCATACATTCTAGTTTGTTAGCAAACTAATCTAGTCATTTTAACTATCAGTCGATGATCTGGATCAGAGACTCTGACCAATCTTAAGACCAAGTCTTCGTTAAATCTATCCATATTCCAAAGTAAATTTCAATCATCGAATCCAATCTCACTCAAACTTTTCCGCCAACACACGTTTACTTTTCTTTATCAAAACCTATTAAACTTCATTTATCACTAATGCGTAAGGGTGTAATTGACTGAACTGAACAGAATAATAAGACGCTCAAGTTTGAGCTCGATTCGTTATCTCTAAGTTTGAACTCGGCTCAAATTCAATTCAAATTTTAGTTTTTAAGCTCGAGCTAGACTTTTTATAAAATTAAATAGCTTGAATTCTGATCGAGTTCGGCTTAATAAAAACTTATTTAAAAATTAAACGAGCTGAGCTCGAGTTCGTTTAATATAATTAACTATAATAATTAATAATATATTATTATTGATTCTGACCTTGTCTACGGATAGTACGGCCCGATCAGCCAGCCAGCCTGGCACCATGAAGGTCCAGCAGATGGACCGGCCAAGATCTCACCCGGGGGGTTCCTGAGCCAGGAAGCTCCCCGAGGCGCTATCCAGCCAACGACGAGCAGGGTCAGTCATGTCGGCCCCAAGCTCCTCCCAGCTCGGTCGCTTGGACCCATGCCCCGATCCAGATCGGGGCGGGCGAGCCAGTCAGACGCGTGACGACCCACGCTCCCCTAGCACCACATGAATCGGATATCCAGCAGAGTCAGCCAGACATAACCCAACAAACCCCCGACTCAGGGCGTATCCTACGCCTCAACTCTCCCAGGCAGACGCGTGGCGGCCCACACTCCCTGGCCATTACCCGACCCGGTCCTTGATACTCGGACCCGTCGGTCGGCGCTTGGGTTACGGACTATCTTGTCCCTACGCCTCCTATGTCATTATATCCAAAGTACAGCCTTGATGTCAGGGTACTACACATCTTACCTATTCCTGACACACCTCGCGGTTAATCCGCCCATCTAGTACCATCGTACTACTCAAGCCCCCCGCACTCTGTCGCGGTGCTCCCAAGTGCTATCATACGAGCTGTCAGGTATCACACCCCCTGTCTCGTCGACACGGACAAGGGTTGTCTGCTCCCCTGGCTATATAAGCTCTCCACTCCTCACTCCACAGGTATGCGCAAAAGCTCTCTCTACTACCGCATTTCCATTTTGCTACACTATACCTCTCCTGCGGATACTGACTTGACTGTCGGAGCGCCATGCCGGAGAAACTCCCCTACGGGTTTGCTAACGGTTATTGTTTTGCAGGCAGGAGCCAACTCGGGGCCAGATCAGCACCACTCCGGCAGCTCGTTTCTCTCGGGGAATCATCCCACCCTTGGGACCGACACCTCGCTTCACGACAGGATCAAATTTGGCGCTAGAAGGAGGGATCCCGCCTGATCGGAAGCGAAGATGGAGGATCCCAATCGGGTTGAGATGACCGTTACTCCCGAAAAGTATGAGCGCCTTTCAGCCGCCCGGGCTAGGGGAACCTCATTGGGGCCATTGCGCGCCGACGACCCGACAACTCGGCCCCAAGAGCCTGCGACGTACCACCCCCACGGGAAGTCGGGGAAAAGCCGTTCCGCCAGCCGGAGGCTCGGCCCCCTCACTCTCGAGCGTGCACCACTACCGGGTCGACGCGGTTACGCCCTGGTCGGTCGAAGCACCCGCATCCAGCCAAACACACTTGTCGTGCCGCGATAAGGGGAAGCCCCAGTCGGTGCGCTACCAGCTCCTCGGGCGCACAGCATGGGTCCTAGAGGATCCGGTTCCCTGGCATCTCAGATTCTTCACCATGCCCGAGTATGCCGGAACCACGGACCCCGAGGAGCACCTCATGAAGTTTGAAAGTGTGTCACGGCTCCATCAATATCCCGAGGGCGTGAAGTGCAGAGCATTCCTGACAACGCTCTCTGGAGTTGCTCATGATGGTTCGGGCAGCTCCCCAGTGGATCGATAGCTAGTTTTGGCGAGCTCAAGAGGGCATTCCTTCAACACTTTGCGAGCAGCCGAAGGCACCACAAGACAAGTGTCAATTTGTTCACTTTGAAGCAAGGCCCGACAGAGACACTTCGGGCCTACATTAAGAGATTCAATGGGGTAGCACTGGACGTGCCTACGACCACCCCAGAAGTTTTGATTAGCGCTTTCTCCCAAGGATTACAAGAGGGAGATTTCTTTCGTTCGCTCATCAGAAATCCCCCCAAAGACTTTGACAGCCTATTGAGAAAGGCAGTCAAATACATCAATGAGGAAGAAGCACAGGCCGCTCAGAAGAAGGAGCCGGCCAGCGCACCACTCCCGACTCCCGTGCAGTCTAACCGATCTCCGGGTGGACCCATTCGCAGCCCATGGGGGCTCGCGGGCCGAACCGGAACAGAACATCGGCAAGTGCAGCAAGTGGCTCAGGGGTGTTTGGCGGCCCGCTGGAGGCCCTACTTCACATTTCATCATAGCCGCACCGACGACACGGAAGAAAGTCGTCAGTTCGGAAGGGGTCAAGCTCCCCCAACAACTA
>JAGFNQ010004769.1:103373-177384 GCA_024364735.1 Boesenbergia rotunda | reverse complement strand
GTGTTGGGACCGGGTGCATGTCGACAAGGATACGAGTTCGTAAATTTAAAATTTTTTACGTGCAGCGGAAGAGTTTGCATAAAATAATTTCTTAAATTATTTTAACTTCGTATCTAGCATGCAATCTTATGGTGTGTTGACATAATCATAAAATAAAACTTTGCGGAAAAGTAAACTAATTTACTTTTATACCTCGCGTAACTTGAAGTAAGGGACGAGATCCAACCGTAGCGTCCCTTGGAAGCTTCGCCTCTATTCGCGTCCACGCCGAGTTCTCTTCGGGATGACTTCACAAAGTCACGAGTTTTGTGCCGACGAGAACTACTAGATTCTCGAAGGCACAACTAGAAGAATAAAGAGAAAAATGGAAAAACTAACCGACGAAGTAACGGAATCAAATTCCGAGAAGAGAGGGTTGCTATCCGCTTCTTCTTCTTCGTCTTCGGGTTCTCCTCCTTCTTGGAAGCTCACGGCAACCACTTGGGTTGCTTGGGTTGCGCCGGCCCTAGTTGGTTAGAGAGCCGGCCCTAATTCTCAAAGGGGCGCCGGCCCTAAGGGAAGAAGAGGAGAGAAGAGAAGAGAAGAGAGAGAGGGAGAGCTCTAATTAATCTCTTGATTAATTGATATCTATTGTATATCAATAAAGGGCTAGCCTTTGGGTCCTTTATATAGTAGCAACTCTTTGCTAAGTCTCTCTCTAAACGGAATTAGTTATAAGAAATTTATCCTATAAATTTCTTAACTAATTATTCCGTTTAAACCAAGTTTTATTATAAACTAATTTATAATAAAACTAATTCTTCTTCTCTTTAAATTATGGAATAAATTTTATAAGAAATTTATAAACTTTCTTATTATGGAAAAATCAATTCACAATTGATTTATAAAATTAAAATAAACCAATTCATGGATTATTTTAATCTTCCATAAAAGAATAAATTTCTATAAATTTTATTTATATAAATTTCCTTATACAAATTTATTTATCCATAATTTATAAAACAAATCACACTAGATTTATTTTATTAATTAAACCAATTAAATTGGTTTTATTCTCTCTCTTGGCCGGCCACCCAAAGAGGGTTAACACCCTCTTTGGCCGGCCCAAATTGACCCGAACCGGTCGCGAATTAAACTCATTTAATTTGCCCAAAAAGCCTTCAAAAGACTTAGCCATTTTTAGCTTCCATTGCGCCTCTGACTAACTCAGATTCGACTTGTTTCTCTTGATCGGAAAATCCAATTTTCAACTCGTTTTAAATCCCTCGGATTACTCGTAGTGCGTGTGACTAAATAGGCTTTCGATTTATGTTGGCCGTCTATAATTAACCCATTAATTATAGAACGATCATGAGTGGCACCTAGTAGTACATCATGATCCCCAATTAATCGAAAGATCAACGGTTTGACCCCAGAAGAAATTATTTTGAAACCCTTCAGCAGCTTTAATGAATCGTGCCTCATTCCCTTCACCATCTTATACCCACTTGGTTCAGGACACGGTCTATGGTGTCAGTCCCCACTAGGCTGACTACGTCACACCTAGCCCAAGTAATGTCTTATTCGTCCTTTGGATTTCTAATTACTCTCATGTATTTAGAGACTCTCACTCTAAACATGATATGCTCTGGCCAGAGCTTTGAGTAACAATCCGACGATAGGCCTGGGTATACATCTCCTCGCAAGGAGTGGTGAATCCTTTGTAGGCTGTTCAAACATCTTCGGGCACTTCGGCTTATACCCAACCATCCTGGGTCCACACCTCCTTGGAGATGCTTGCTTAAGATGTCAAAGTATAAGTCTCCATGACCAAGATGACTTGAACACCGCAAGTCAAAGGAACATCGCACTTAAGCTGCAGTAAGATCTTCATTGACATATCTACATGTAGATTCCCATATGAAGTCTTACAGCTAGTCACTCCAATGAACTAGTTCCCTTAACTAGCATCCATGTTTATCTCCGGACATCCCAATGTCACCAGCCAGTGAGAATCAGCTGATTAGAGAATAACCCATGCTAGTCTCAACAGAATTGATAGTGTCCGTTTTTATCAATTCATCGACTAGGGATAATTTCAATACTTCACAATTGCACATTAGAGATAATCACTAGTTGTGATCCCATCACAAATTCTCTTATGCTGTGAGTTGTATTGCGGACATTCAGTATATGAGTTTAAGATCCCAATCAAATACACAAAACATGTATACTCAAATAGTGAATTATCATTTATTAAAATAAATGTTTACATCATAAGGCGATTGCCTTAGGACACTTCTCTCATATCACTAACAAACTCCCACTTGGCCTAATGCCAATCGCTACGGTATCCAATACCATAGGCTCTAACATGACCCTCAAACTTGTTTTGAGGCAAGGCCTTAGTTAAAGGATCCGCTATATTCCTTTCAGTGGGAACTCTCTCAATTTGTATGTCATTCCTACTTATAATCTCTCTGATCAGATGATAGCGTCGAAGCACGTGTTTGGATCGCTGATGAGACCTTGGTTCCTTCGCTTGTGCAATAGCTCCATTGTTGTCGCAGTATACCGGCACTGCTTCATCAATGGTTGGAACCACGCCAAGTTCGGTGACAAACTTCTTGATCCAGACTGCTTCCTTTGCTGCTTCCGAAGCTGCTATATATTCCGCTTCCGTGGTAGAATCCGCTACAGTGTCTTGTTTGGAACTCTTCCAACTTACTGCGCCTCCATTCAAAGTAAATACGTATCCAGACTGCGATTTGGAGTCATCCTTATCTGTCTGGAAACTGGCATCTGTATACCCACGTATATCAAATCTCCTTCTCCATATATTAGAAATACATCCTTAGTTCTTCTTAAGTACTTAAGGATTGTCTTAACAGCCGCCCAATGATCCATTCCTGGATCAGATTGGTATCTGCTCGTGACACTCAGAGCATACGATACATCGGGCCTAGTACATAACATAGCATACATGATAGATCCTATTGCGGATGCATAGGGAATCTTATTCATGCTAATCCTCTCGTCTTCTGTGCGCGGACACATAGACTTCGAAAGGTTGATCCCATGCCTGATGGGAAGGTAACCTTTCTTGGATTCCGACATGCTAAACCTTTTTAGCACTCGGTCTATATATGTAGACTGCGAAAGACCAAGCAACCGTTTTGATCTATCTCTATAGATTCTAATCCCAAGGATATAGGATGCTTCTCCCAGGTCTTTCATGGAGAAAGTTTTGGACAACCAAATCTTAACTGTCTGTAAAACTGATATATCGTTTCCTATAAGTAAGATGTCATCGACATATAATACTAGGAATACGACTGCACTCCCACTAACCTTCTTGTACACACAAGGTTCGTCAGGATTTTGTGAGAAATCAAACTCTTTGATTGTCTCATCAAAACGGATGTTCCAGCTCCTAGATGCTTGCTTTAGTCCATATATGGATCGCCGAAGCTTGCATACCTTGGTTTTATCAACCGATGTGAAACCTTCAGGTTGTATCATGTATACATCCTCAAGTAGGTTTCCATTAAGGAAAGCTGTTTTCACATCCATTTGCCATATCTCATAATCATAATGAGCTGCTATGGCTAGGAGCATCCGAATGGATTTCAGCATAGCTACTGGCGAATAGGTTTCGTCATAATCAACTCCTTGTTTTTGACGATATCCTTTTGCCACTAATCTAGCCTTAAAGGTAACAACATTACCTTCCATGTCGGTTTTCTTCTTGAAAACCCACTTGCACCCTATGGGTTTAATCCCTTCAGGTGGGTTAACCAAGTCCCATACTTGATTTTCATACATGGAATCCATTTCCGACTTCATGGCCTCAAGCCATTTGTCCCTTTCTGAACTCTTCAGAACATCTTCATAACTGATAGGTTCGTCATCGCCAATGAGCAACACGTCGTTCGATTCACTTACGAGAAATCCGTATCTCTCTGGAATGTTGCGTGTCCTATCAGATCTACGAAGAGGAGGTGTAGTTTTAGGTTCAACTGATATCTCATCACTATGAATTATCGGTTGTGGGCCTAGACTAGGTGTCTCTGTGATGTCTATTGGAGTTTCTTGAACTTCATCAAGTTCAATCCCACTCCCACTGTTTTCTTGCAAAAGAAACTCTTTCTCTAGAAATACAGCATGCCTTGAAACAAACACCTTTTGTTCCAAGGGATGATAGAATTGGTAACCCTTCGTTTCCTTAGGGTATCCAATAAATAGACATTTATCAGACTTAGCATCCAATTTGTCTGATACAACCCGCTTCACATAAGCCGGACAACCCCATATCTTAAGGTGAGTTAAGTGAGGTTTCTTACTACTCCAAATCTCATATGGAGTAGTAGAGACTACCTTAGTTGGGACTCTGTTTAGCAAGTAAACAGCTGTCTTAAGTGCATAGCTCCAAAAGGATTTTGGAAGAGTTGCATGATTCATCATAGACCTAACCATGTCCATCAAGGTTCGATTTCGCCTCTCAGATACACCATTATGCTGTGGTGTATACGGCGGAGTCCATTGGGACAATATTCCATTGTCCCTTAGATAATCTTGAAACTCTTGACTTAAGTATTCACCACCTCGATCGGATCGAAGTATTTTAATACTTTTGCCAAGCTGTTTCTCTACTTCATTTCTGAACTCTTTGAATTTCTCAAAGGCTTCAGATTTGTGTTTTATCAAGAACACATGCCCGAATCGTGAGTGATCATCGATGAAGGTGATGAAGTAGCTATAGCCTCCTTGTGAAAGAGTTGACATTGGTCCACATACATCGGTATGTATTAGACCAAGCAATTCTCCCACTGGATTACCTTTTCCGGGAAAGGGTAATTTGGTCATCTTGCCTTTTAAGCACGATTCGCATGTATCAAATGAACCGGGTTCAAATGATTCCAAAATTCCACATCGGTGTAATTCGGTCATGCGTTTCTTACTTACATGGCCAAGACGACAATGCCAAGTGTAGGAGTCTATTCGATTATCTATTCGAGCACGTTTGTTGCTAGCTTCGATATTGAAAACGTCACTGGATAAATCTAACGTGTAGATGCCATTGCACAAAGTTCCATTCCCATAAAGAACGCCATTTAAAGTTATGTAACAACAATTGTTACTAAAAGTTAAATGATCACCCTTTTCATTCAAACATGAAATAGATACAATGTTCTTTATCAATGAAGGAACGAAATAGCAATTATCCAATTCTAAGACACGTCCAGTGGGGAGCTTTAGCAAATATGTTCCGATGGCAACAGCAGCAATCTTTGCTCCGTTTCCAACTCGCAAATTCGCTTCTCCTTTGACGAGTCTTCTTCTATTCCTTAGCCCTTGTATGTCATTACATATATGTGAGCTACACCCAGTATCAAGTACCCATGTGTTTGAGGAAATAGAGTGACATTCAATAACGAAGATACTTGAAGAGGATGGGGCATCGGATGCCTTCTCTTTCAAGGACTCAAGATAAATCTTGCAGTTTCTTCGCCAGTGACTCTCCTTGCCACAATGATGGCAAGTGCCTTTTGGTTTCTTTTCAGTCTTTTTATCCCTTTTCTTCTTTCCCTTATTCTGTTCTTTGGCCTTCCTCTTAGAACCTTTCTTTGAGGAACCAACTAACAGTATCGTCTTCTGATCCTGCTTTACAGAAGGCTCTATAGTCTTCAGCAGGTTGAGCAACTCAGGAAACTGGTCTGGAGTTGCATTTTCAGAAGGACGTTTGGGAAGTTGATCTTAAAGGACACAAGCAGGCTTTTCTGCCTTAAGGACTATCCTCAGGTTTCGAAGCCAGTCTATGAAGTTAGGCCCAGTTAATTTATTGGTGTCCAAAATGGAACGCAAGTTTAGGGAAGACATGATCGAGTGATTATCCTAGAAATACAAATTGAGATTATGTGAGAAGATTTATTAAAGAATGTATCAACATACATAAATTAAATCCTATTTATTTTACGAATTAAGCCACCCTTATTATCAATTCGGGAGATCGTAGGAACATCTCCAAATAGGTTGATATCCAACCATAGATAAGAACAACCATGGCTGTGGCCATCAAGTTCTTCTTAGCTATGAAGGTAGGTAATTATACCGATTACACATCACATATATGTAACTATCGCATTATGCTATCAACTAATTGAATGTTTGCATAAAACATTGGGTTGTTAACTCATTAACAAGTATGTATCATTATACATAACACCCAACTGCACCTCTCTTTACATCGACCTTGGCTGTGGCACAACAAATCGATGCTCCAAGCTTAAGGCTGACCCAAATCAAGAAATAGTTTTAATATGGTTAGAGCTCATTCAACCGCTTAGTCAGGCTTGGATGTGTCCAACAACCAAAACTAATGATTGACCTCTGACTCGAACTATATTATTCATAAACTAATTCCATGGTTTGAACATGTTGAGGTTCAAGTCGGGCATGGATGTGTCCATCAACCCAAGCGAGAAACAAAACTCCGATTCTAACCATATTAATGGAAGGTGTAGGCCTTAATATTTTGTAAGGGGTTTTGGGTCTCATTCCTTTTAAGCACATTCATGACATAAAATTATGTCATGACTAACGATTTCCTTAATAAAGTATGTATGTGACTTAATTTATTAAGTCTCATGAATTAAATTAGGAACCGGATTTCCTAATTATAATTTCATACTTTATTAAAGGAATTGTTTTGGGAAATAATTTCCTAAATTGTCATAATTAATTTCGGAAATAATATGTTCAAGACTTTGATTTCTCTAAATCAAATCTTGTTAAATTAAGAGACAAATCCCTTAATTCAACTACATATTATTTTCATGAAAATCTCATTTAAGAAACTCTATAGGAAACCATTTTCCTAATTAATTTTGGAGACAACAATATGTAAGAGCATCACCTCTTAAACATATTTTGTTCATGGATTTAATTAATTACAACAAATTGTTTTCTAAGGGTGGCTCCCCGAGGCTCAGATACCCAAAGAAAAGTAATGTGTTGTAAATCCAATTGGATGGCTCCCCGAGGCTCAATTCAATCAAACATGACAATTTCAATTAAAAATTGGGAAATTAAATTACAACAACTAACTTTAAATTGGACGGCTCCCCGAGGCTCAATCCAAAATAAAGAATTTTGTTGTCAATTTAAAAACCAATTCAAATTTAATTGTCAATTAACTGTCCATGAATTTGTCTAGACTTTCTTAAAAGAAAGTGCCCAAAATTTCGAGATTTCGAAAATTATTTTTCAGAATAATTGTAAGTTTCCGGTACAAAGAAAACTTACATATTTCCAAAATTAGAAAATTTCTAAAATAGAAAAATTTCCAAAATTGGAAAGTTTCCAAAGATGGGAAGTTTCGAAATTATTATAAAATTTCAGAAAATAGAAAATTTCAAACGTTTGCGAAATTTCATGAGGATTTCCAAACTTTGAAATTCCTAAATCTAAAATTTATTATAATTTGAAAGTTTCCATAATTGAAATTTTTTTCCGAAATTGAGATCATGACAAAGTTTTCCACAAAATAATTATTTGATTAAGTCGAACACTAACCGGCTCTGATACCACTGTTGGGACCGGGTGCATGTCGACAAGGATACGAGTTCGTAAAATTTAAAATTTTTACGTGCAGCGGAAGAGTTTGCATAAAATAATTTCTTAAATTATTTTAACTTCGTATCTAGCATGCAATCTTATGGTGTGTTGACATAATCATAAAATAAAACTTTGCGGAAAAGTAAACTAATTTACTTTTATACCTCGCGTAACTTGAAGTAAGGGACGAGATCCAACCGTAGCGTCCCTTGGAAGCTTCGCCTCTATTCGCGTCCACGCCGAGTTCTCTTCGGGATGACTTCACAAAGTCACGAGTTTTGTGCCGACGAGAACTACTAGATTCTCGGAAGGCACAACTAGAAGAATAAAGAGAAAAATGGAAAAACTAACCGACGAAGTAACGGAATCAAATTCCGAGAAGAGAGGGGTTGCTATCCGCTTCTTCTTCTTCGTCTTCGGGTTCTCCTCCTTCTTGGAAGCTCACGGCAACCACTTGGGGTTGCTTGGGTTGCGCCGGCCCTAGCTTGGTTGGAGAGAGCCGGCCCTAATTCTCAAAGGGGCGCCGGCCCTAAGGGAAGAAGAGGAGAGAAGAGAAGAGAAGAGAGAGAGGGAGAGCTCTAATTAATCTCTTGATTAATTGATATCTATTGTATATCAATAAAGGGCTAGCCTTTGGGTCCTTTATATAGTAGCAACTCTTTGCTAAGTCTCTCTCTAAACGGAATTAGTTATAAGAAATTTATCCTATAAATTTTCTTAACTAATTATTCCGTTTAAACCAAGTTTTATTATAAACTAATTTATAATAAAACTAATTCTTCTTCTCTTTAAATTATGGAATAAATTTTATAAGAAATTTATAAACTTTCTTATTATGGAAAAATCAATTCACAATTGATTTTATAAAATTAAAATAAACCAATTCATGGATTATTTTAATCTTCCATAAAAGAATAAATTTCTATAAATTTTATTTATATAAATTTCTTTATACAAATTTATTTATCCATAATTTATAAAACAAATCACACTAGATTTATTTTATTAATTAAACCAATCAAATTGGTTTTATTCTCTCTCTTGGACGGCCACCCAAAGAGGGATAACACCCTCTTTGGCCGGCCCAAATTGACCCGAACCGGTCGCGAATTAAACTCATTTAATTCGCCCAAAAAGCCTTCAAAAGACTTAGCCAATTTTAGCTTCCATTGCGCCTCTGACTAACTCAGATTCGACTTGTTTCTCTTGATCGGAAAATCCAATTTTCAACTCGTTTTAAATCCCTCGGATTACTCGTATTGCGTGTGACTAAATAGGCTTTCGATTTATGTTGGCCGTCTATAATTAACCCATTAATTATAGAACGATCATGAGTGGCACCTAGTAGTACATCATGATCCCCAATTAATCGAAAGATCAACGGTTTGACCCCAGAAGAAATTATTCTGAAACCCTTCAGCAGCTTTAATGAATCGTGCCTCATTCCCTTCACCATCTTATACCCACTTGGTTCAGGACACGGTCTATGGTGTCAGTCCCCACTAGGCTGACTACGTCACACCTAGCCCAAGTAATGTCTTATTCGTCCTTTGGATTTCTAATTACTCTCATGTATTTTAGAGACTCTCACTCTAAACATGATATGCTCTGGCCAGAGGCTTTGAGTAACAATCCGACGATAGGCCTGGGTATACATCTCCTCGCAAGGAGTGGTGAATCCTTTGTAGGCTGTTCAAACATCTTCGGGCACTTCGGCTTATACCCAACCATCCTGGGTCCACACCTCCTTGGAGATGCTTGCTTAAGATGTCAAAGTATAAGTCTCCATGACCAAGATGACTTGAACACCGCAAGTCAAAGGAACATCGCACTTAAGCTGCAGTAAGATCTTCATTGACATATCTACATGTAGATTCCCATATGAAGTCTTACAGCTAGTCACTCCAATGAACTAGTTCCCTTAACTAGCATCCATGTTTATCTCCGGACATCCCAATGTCACCAGCCAGTGAGAATCAGCTGATTAGAGAATAACCCATGCTAGTCTCAACAGAATTGATAGTGTCCGTTTTTATCAATTCATCGACTAGGGATAATTTCAATACTTCACAATTGCACATTAGAGATAATCACTAGTTGTGATCCCATCACAAATTCTCTTATGCTGTGAGTTGTATTGCGGACATTCAGTATATGAGTTTAAGATCCCAATCAAATACACAAAACATGTATACTCAAATAGTGAATTATCATTTATTAAAATAAATGTTTACATCATAAGGCGATTGCCTTAGGACACTTCTCTCATATCACTAACAGTCTGGTCACCCCTGCCGTCGGTCAGACATCGTCAGCTATGTACGGGAGGAAGCTGAGCGGAGGCCACCCTCCGACGTAGGGCTGTGACTGCCGTCCCTACTCTGCCATCGCTACTACTGAGCAACCGAGTAGACGGTATGCTGTGGGTGTAACACTCCTATGCGAGGCCTATCCTGGCGATATCACTATCAGCCTCAGGTCATCTCTGGAGTACATCTCTGTCTGAGTGTTACCCCTACCCCATATATATAATGGGGGAGAGATATCTCCCTCTCATCTCCTGGTATCTGGACAACGCAAGGAGGGACATCTGCCTGCTACCACGCTCTGATTCACTAACCCATGAGTGCATGAGCGGAGCAGCACAGATCACACTACCCAATACTCCGTCAACCACTAACCCATGAGTGGCCGTATGGGTAGGTCAGTATGACTGTCGACCTAGCTCACCCACAAGGGACCCCTGCTCGACAGTGATGCACAGTGCACGATGATGCATAACCCTGGTCAAATAGCATCCACTATCTAGTCCACCTATATCGACATGATATGCAAGGTTCGTGGATAATGCACCATAGCCTAAATCCTAAAGGTATAGGTATCACAAGTCAATTGTGGCACAAACAACATCAACAAAACAACTATAAGAGTCATGCCACAATTTATTACGCTATTGCTAAACAAGCCTATCAAGTATATATATATCTGTGACAATTCTAAAAGAAGAGTCAGAGATACCCGCCTCCGAAGTAGAAGTCCGTAATCATCGAGAACCACCCGTCAACAGAGACAATATCCGCGACAAGGAACTAAATCAACGCCCTGCATTAAAGAGTATAACTTTAACATTTCTAACAATTCATAACAAAACATACTATTTAGATTAATTAGGGTTAATTAAAATTAATTAATCCTAATTAATATAGGATTCCTAACCTCCCACACCAAGTCAGAACTCCTTAATCAACACCACTTGACATATTAGCATCCAGGCTAATTACCCAGATAAATATCCAACTGTAACACACCCACCGTAAGGTTTGCATACACAAACCTAACTTAGAATCAACAACCATAGGAAAGAAAACTATCACAACCCATGACCCAACCGATGATCAAGATGATCAATGGCACAACCAAACTGCCAAAAACACAGAACACCTCCTACACAACCGCATCAGTCAACAACCAAACTCACGACCACGCAAGAAAGACAACAACCCACACCGAATCAACATGAACTCAGATTTCTTCATCCACGAGTACACAGTGGCACAGCTAACAGGATCAACAACTATAATCCTGCCAGACTCATCCAAGGACCTAATTCAAACTCCTTCGATCAACTCTGTTCAAAAACTACAGATCGAAGAGTAATCTCAAACAAGACACTATCAATATGACCAAGAATTTGAAGTCGAAGCTAGAACGACAACTTCCATTAGGATAGATCGAAACCAACAACCAAAAGAACCTTACCGGAATCTGATCTAAGAGCAAGGACCCCAAAACTTCAGAACAGTGCTGCTTTGGCACGCTCCCTGGACCTTGGCACCAGTAGGTTTTTCCTTGGTTCGAATCCTACCACTTCACCCCCCCTGGTTCACGATCGACACCCAACTCTATCCGACGCTTGTGGCTGAGAACAAAAAGAAAAACTCAACGCAATGACAGGGAGACACTCAAGAACTGAGATCGGGGTCGGAGCTGTGATCGCCGTCTGGAAGGAGAAAAGGGCGTCCGATCGGCGGAGAACGAAGGAGTAGAAGATGAAGAGGAAGGAGAAACAAACCTCGATCTGCCCCTGATCTCGCGTTCCGCCGCAAGAGGAAGGAGATGATTCGCGATTCCTTGCGCTAGGGCTCGCGCCGGGGAAGGGAGGGAATCAGCTCTTTTGGCAAAGAAATCGGGCATTAAAAATTCGGCCGGAGGTTTTTGGAAAGGGAATTAAATATAAGAGATTTACCATTTTACAAATAGGCCCCTCTTCTTCCAAATTTCTCCCAGAAACCCTCAAATTTAGGAGTTTGACCTTTCCGCCCCTAAACCTTTCCGTATTTTAACAGCTGCAGACTGGAGCTGCTGACTAGAGCTTGGCTGAGGGAGGCTTAGGAAGTCTTGGGAGAGCTCAGTGGTAGCTGGCGTTGGCAGGGAAGCAGCTGGAGGCTGCAGGAGATGGTGTCACCTGATGCTGAGTGGAGAAACAAAAGGGTGGAAGAAAGCTTCTTTGAAGCAGAGTTCGCGAATTGAGTTCTTGCTGCGCCTTTGGGTTCTCCACAACTTACTTGCGTGTTCTGAAGTTTCATCACCTTGAGCAAGCTACTACAATCTTGAAGCAACCATTCATTACTTGAGCGCTAGATGGAAGGAACAAGAAGCTCCGAGTCCAACAGCGAGAAGACACGAGGAGAAGGCTCTTGCGTGAGATCGTCGCTGGGTGGAGCTCTGAGGGAGCTTGCTGTGTTCTTATCTTTGCTAAGTGCTAAGTAAGATCTTTTTTTGTGTTTCATTGTGCTTAAACCTATATCTGTTATTGAAACGCTGTGGAGAGGTTTCTCCACCGAGAAGGAGGTTGTCTTCTATCCGGTGTTAACTGGGGCTTGATCTGCCGACGATCAAGGGATCACCCACCTTAAGGGCACGCCAAGGAGTAGGGGCAAGTTATCCCTGAACCTTGTAAACCCTCCTTGTTAGCGATCTTGCTAGTTGTGTTGTTTGCCTTCGTTTTCTGTTTTTGTTTTCTGCACTGCTTTGTTTCCATTGATTCTTCCGCTGTGCTACTGATAAGTTTGAGTGCAGAATTCGATAAGTGCCTAAAGTCCAAGTGTTTGGCTATATTCACCCCCCTCTCTAGCCATCCGGGTTCCAACAAGTGGTATCAGAGCTTGGGGCTCTATTTCTGCGGATTAACAACCGAGAGCTATCATCCATGGCGTTAAGAGAAGGATTTTCCACCACCCGACCTCCTTTCTTTGATGGCGCTGATTTTCAATATTGGAGATCAAAGATGGAGTATTATTTGAAGATGGACATCAATACTTGGTTCGCGGTGAAGGAGGGATTCACCCCACCAAAGGATGATGAAGGCAAGGAACTTGACTCATGGAGTTGGACAGCCGAACAAACTCGGAAGAGTGAAGCCGGCGCGAAGGCGGTTGTCACTCTACAATGCGGCATGAACAAAGACCAACTCATCAAGGTTGGTCCTTTCACAAGTGCAAAGGACTTGTGGAACAAGCTCATCGAACTCCATGAGGGCACCCGAGATTCAAGAATCGCCAAGAGGGACTTGTTCCTCAATCAACTTCAAAATCTCACCATGAAGGAGAATGAAACGGTAAGTGAGCTCCATAGCCGGTTCAAGGAAGTCCTCAATGGGCTTCATTCGATTGATGAAAAGGTCGAGAATCGCGACCTTGTGAGGTATGTACTAAAAGCATTTCCAAGGAACGCTTTGTGGTCATCCATGGTGGATGCCTATAAAGTATCCAAGGATTTATCCATTGTTAAGTTAGATGATTTGTTTTGTGAAATGGAATTGCATGAGATGGCTAACAAAGGCCCCAAGGAGAAGGGGATTGCCTTAGTTGCAGGGGACCGAACCAACACGAAGAAGAAGGAGAAGAAGAAGGAGAAGGAAGTCTCTTCATCTTCATCCTCTTCCGAATCCGAGTCCGATTCCGAGGGAGATGGCAGCGGCTCCTCATCCTCCGAGATGACGAACTTTGTAAGAAGGATGATGAGAAGGGGTCGACAATTCAAGAGTAGAGGTAACTCTAGTGAAGCTAAACTTGATAAGACTAATGCCTCTTGATATGAGTGTGGTAGAAAAGGGCATTTCAAGAATGAATGCCCGAAGCTAAAGAAGAAGGAGGAGAAATCCAAAAAGAAAGAGGAGAAATCGAAGAAAAAGAAGAAGGCCTTGAAGGCCACTTGGGATGAGTCATCCTCAAGCTCATCCGATGAAGAGAAGGAGGAGAAGAGCACAAGGCATGTGGCACTCATGGCTCTTGGAGAGGAAAGCAGTGAAGAATCATCCAATTCCTCAAACGCGGCTTCATCATCTTCGGATGATGAAGAGGTAACTTCTCCCGAACTTGAAAAGTGTTATAGAGCTATTGCATATTTAACCAATATGTTAAAGAAGTCGAAAAATAAGGTTAAAGCATTGCAATTAGAAATTGATCAATTGAAATTATCTAGAGATGATAACATTGATGATTTTCATGTTGATATGTTAGAGGATGAGATCAAATCATTAAAACTTGAGATTGACCAATTGAAATCCTCTAGGGTTGAGGATATAGATGATTTGCATGATGAATTGCTAGTAGAAGAAAACAAATCATTAAAGAGTGAAGTTGAGAGACTCAAGAATATTCTTGAGAAGTTCTCAACTAGCTCTAAGACCCTAGATATGATCTTGAATGCCCAAAGGGCAGTCTACAATAGGGCCGGTATTAGTTACCATCCCAAAGAACCCTCATTTGTGTCTCTCATGTCTAGGACTGATATGAGACAATCTAGGACACCCAAGGTTCAAAAGAAAGTTGTCAAGGCATGGGTGCCTAAGTCTTGTTTAGTTGATGCTTTAGGTCCCAAGGTTTGGGTACCTAAAACTTCTATTTTTCGAATTGTGTAGGTTGTGATTGAGGGGGAGCATCTATCAACTTGGTTCGTTGATAGTGGATGCTCCAAACACATGATCGGAGATAGATCATTGTTTACCACACTTCACAAGAAAAGTAGAGGTAATGTTTCATTTGGTAACAATGGTAGTCTTAAGGTCATAGGAATACGAGACATTCAAATATCCGAATGTCATAGAATTTCAAATGTCCTTCTAGTCAAGGGGATGACATTTAATCTCCTGAGTGTCAGTCAATTGTGTAACACGGGTTACACAATTGATTTTCAACCAAGTTAATGTCTAGTTAGACAACATGACACCTTGGACACGGTACTAGTAGGAACAAGAGTAGACAATATTTATCAAGTTTCATTTAAAAGTGCTACTAATGCTTCTGCTAAGTGTTTCATGTCAAAAGAAGAAGAGTCCACCCTTTGGCACCGGAGACTTGCACATGTGAACATGAAGAACATCCGGAAGTTGGCCAACAAGGGATTAGTTCGTGGCTTACCAAGCATCAAGTACAAAAAAGACAAACTTTGTGATGCATGTCAAATGGGTAAGCAAACAAAATCTGCACATAAAGGTAAAAGCGCTGTAAGTACATCTACCGCTTTAGATTTACTTCGCATGGATCTATTTGATTGTAGTACTATCATATCATTGAATGGAAGTAGGTATTGCTTTGTGATCATTGATGATTTCACTAGATATACATAGACATACTTTTTTAAATATAAGGACCAAACCTTAGATGTTTTCATTTCTTTTTTAGAAGAGTTGAAAATGAAAAATCATCAACTATTAAGACTGTAACGCCCGCTTTTTTTTTTCCTAAGCGGCGTTACGTTAACATGCTTAGGGCATGTAGACATCATAAGGCAGCAGAATAACTATACTTATACATGCCCTGTTACCATTCTTAACTTATTGACACGGGAACCTTAGCATATTAACTTTGAACTTAAGCATCATATCATGTCTCACATAACATCATATCATAAGGTTCCATAAGTCATTATTCAAACATATAAGTAAACATATAGTTTCCTGGGCCAAGTCACTACGACACACATGCGTTCTTGCCCTCCTGCTGCTTCCTTCATTGTCCCCTTGAATGATCTGCGGTATAAGGAAATAAGACTATAAGCACACAGGCTTAGTAAGACTCTTTCCTACTCACAAAACCATTCATCATTCATCATCTCATAATGAGCACATAAAACCTTAACATACTTGGTGCTCTACTTAGAACATAACATCTTACGTCACTTGTCGTATACATAGCATGGCATGAACATAAACATAGTAACATTCTAAGTATGACATGATACATGGCATAAACATAAACATCATAGACATTCTAAGCATGGCATAATTCATGGCATAATTCATAAACATAGTGAACATAGTAAGCATGGCATAATTTATGGCATAAAACCTATCATAGCATAAACATGAACATAGTGAACATTCTTCCTATCATAACATATGAACATCTTCTTAACAAAATCATGGCATAGATCATTCATTCTCATGCATACTTCTTAACATGAAACGTAAGCATAAAATCTTATCATCATAGCATAATGCATAACATGAATGAATGCATGGGTGGAATGCATATACATAAGGAATGCTTAACTTTTAAAACATACTTTTAAATTGTCACGCCCCGAGACCCAGGAGCCGCTGATCCAATAGAAAATCGGACAGCACCTCCCCTGTCCGGCGGACAATTTACACATACACACAGATAATATAAAACAACCACGCAGTTTAAAGGGCCTCAGGCCTCAGATATATGCAAAAAACAACAGTTATATGATTATAACTATCGAAAAACCAAATCCGAACTCACCTGAGCTGCCAGGGGGCAGGATCAAAACCAAAATCGAACGAAGTCCAACATAGGACTCAAAAGTACAATACCATCCAATAAAACGTTCATACATGGTTAAAACATCACAACGGAAGCATATGAATACTACAGGGTCCATATCAAAACAACGAAAAACCAACAAGAGCTCCTCTGGAGCTGGGGACTGGCGGCTCGGGATCTCCTCACAGACATCAACCTGAAATAGACATATATGGCAACGGGGTGAGTCCATAGCTCAGCGAATACCCAACAGATATGCATAGAAGGTTATACCAACACTAAGAGTTCAGCTAGTACAGACTCATATCAACAGTAGGGAAAGACTAGTACTAAACATACTGAGGTAGATACATACCTAAATCCATCTAACCTGGAAAGAGGGTAATAAGTACCAAATGGAACAACAATAGACATATAAGCAGGATAACAAGTCTCCAGTATAAGCAATGTCAAACAAGTGCAAGAATCAAGTGCAGCAAACAATGCACGATGCAAAGTATGCACATGGTGCAATGACATGTGTCACCCCCTAGTCCCAGTCAGGATATCATCCACGACGTCCGCGTGGGTAGAGCTGTGACAACCTGTACCCAGTCAGGACATGGTCCACAAGTCCGCGAGGGTCAGCATGCAATAATGCAAGGATGGTGCATGCCCCAAACATATAAAGCACCCTGATGCAATGACATGTGTCACCCCCTAGTCCCAGTCAGGATCGTCCACAACGTCCGCGTGGGTAGAGCTGTGACAACCTGTACCCAGTCAGGACATCGTCCACAACGTCCGCGTGGGTCAGCATGCAATAATGCAGAGATGGTGTATGCTAGATACACATACCTCCCTCCCAAGTCCCAAGTATACTAAGTCTCAGTCTGAAATCCTATAAAAGGAAATACAGGTAACCTACAAGGTATACTGACCAGAACACTACCAATCCCTCAAGATCAAATGCAGGAGACAATACCACGATCTCTAGCATACAAATGGATATGACAATACCTGAGACTGTATTGAACTAACAGCAGAATAACTCAGGGATGAACAACAAGTATCCAGAACTGGCATAATAAACAGGGATAAACAACAATATCCAGAACAGACATAATAACCAAGGATATCGTAGAATCTTACTGCTATCTATAACATTCTATGCATAACAAAATGACAATATCAAGATAGATAAGTCAAAGGGTACCCGCCTCCAAGTAAGTGAAGTCCGTATCAAGTGAGATAGAACCACCCGCCAATAATCCAATCAAGCTCCTGTATCAAGAGCATAATGTTTAGCTATTTACACAAATACCAATAGCTAATATAACACAACCTTATTAGAATCATCCCAATCCTAATGATCAATCCCAACATACGCCAATCTCCAATGATATACTCCCTGTTTGACATATTACCAATACAAATCCAACAATACCCTAATTGTATCAACATCAACTTCCCAAATCTCATCCACCCTAATTTAATTCACAACATCATCATACTATCAACCTAAACCGATCCAACAGAAATCAATTCAGCAAAAAAACCAATTTCCCCAATCTGTTCAGCAACATACATTAAAACTCATTCCAAACCAATATAACATTCCATTATAAACAGAGATTCTACATTAGAATTAACACTACAAAAATTCCACTAGGAACTCAATTCCTATAGCAACTTCAACCTGAAACACCTGCAACACAACAGATTTGGAATTCATAATCAAACCTTGTTTCAATCCACCAACAAATCAGCAGCCAATTCCATTCTATATCCATTTCAACATGTAACCAGCCCTCAATCCGAACATGATGAACAACATAAACAAGAGAAACCTAGTAAGAACGATCCATTCAAACTGCCATCCAAATCAGACCAAAAACTAAGTTACAGATCGAACCACAAACCAAAATCCCATAATAATGTTTCAAGAACCATTAGAATTAACCAAAGCTTACCTTCTTCCTCCCCTACGCCAGATCTGGGTTCACTGGAAATACAATCACGCCCTTAGTCTTCCAATCCCGAAGTAAAGCTGCAAATCAAAGGAAGGGTCAAGCCCAATTTGGCCGCCATTCCTATGGGGATTGAAAGGAAAATCAACCGAACTCAAGCTAGGGTTCCGACTCACCTTCAACCGGCCAAAGTTGGTGACCAACGATGTATCTATGTCGGGAAAGGAAAAGGAACAAGGAAGATCGATAGGCTCTGGGATGGCCTCGCTCGCACGTGAAGAAGGGTCGCGATGGTCGTTGGCACTGAGGGCTCTCTAAAGGAGGCGCTCGACGTTGACTAGCTTGCGGATGTGGACGTCGCAGAGAAGAGAAATCACTGGCCTTGAGCTCGCCAGCTTCACATAGAGGAGAAAGGTCGTCGGCGAGCAAGAGAGTGAAGAAACTCAAAGTGTCGGCTGTGGATCGAGAGAGGGCGGCGGCTAGGGTTCGTGGAGAATGAAGTTTGCGATCAGGGAGAAGAAATTTGACTTCTCCTTTAGCCAAACCGTGGCTTTATGCAAACAGGTCCTTGCAAATTTTATTTCTTACACCTGCACCCCTATAATTTGAGTTTTAAGCCATTACACCCTCTTAATTTAGATTTCCAGGTAACCAGCCCTTAAAGTTTTTTTTTTCCCCGAGCCACACAAAAATCTCGGATTTAACATAAATGCTTAACCATAATCATCATAACATCATTTGGGCCCTGGCTTGTACCACATACATACATCATAAGCGCGCATCCCTAAGTAAATACGAGGTAGCTAACCTCGACCTACTAGGGTAAGGACAGCATAGTCGGTAGTCCCCGAACCGAGGCGTTCTTAAGGTGCCCATCCCTGTTGCACAGCTACGGTAGTGCCAGAACCGTGGACAGCATAGTCGGTAGTCCAGAACCGGGGCGTTCTTAAGGTGCCCATCCCTTGGACCCATACTTCGGTCCGGTACAAGCCCATCCATAAAGTAAAATACTTTACATGCTTCATCATTCATAAGACATTCATGGCATCTTCAACATAGCATAACTTGTTATGGCTCGGCCCGTCTACCGGCCCATTTACCGGTCCTCACGACCGTCGTACCGTCGACCATTGACCGTGCCGTTTTATCATATTTATGCCTTAAAGACATAAGCATCATCTTTCATTCTTCATCATTCATAGCATATTCATTCATTCATCATACTTAACATCATCATTATGCCTTAAAGGCATGAACCTTAACTTCATTCTTCACTTTCATTCTTAGACATGGCATCATTTTCATTCTTAACATGGCATCATTTTCATTCTTAACATGGCATCATTTTCATTCTTAAACATGGCATCATTTCCATTCTTAAACAGGGCATCATTTTCATTCTTAACATGACATCATTTCCATTCTTAAACATGGCGTCATTTTCATTCTTAACATGGCATCATTTTCATTCTTAACATGGCATCATTTTCATTCTTAACATGGCATCATTTTCATTCTTAAACATGACATCATTTTCATTCTTAAACATAAACGTAACATACTTAACATGGCGTCATTCATATCATGAACCTAACATATCATAGCATCATTTTTATCGTGATCATAACCCTATCATTCTTATCATGACATCATTCATATCCTGAACATAAACTTATCATACTTATCATGGCAACACATAAACATGTACTTGAAGTTAAAGGCTCATCCCTAACCCTTGGGTCCTTGAGATTGGCCGAAACATATGAGGTCTCTAGGGTAATACAAAAATTCCCAAAAATTATACTTAACCTCCACACATCATAAGGGAACATAAATTAACATTATCAAGATTTTTTTTTGCATAATTATAGACCTGTAAATCATGGTGGCCGAAACCCTTAAACTTAGGGTTCTTAGTTTTGTTTCTTTCATGTTGGCCGAAACCCTAGGGTGTCCTAGGGTACTCCAAAAATTCCAAAAAATTATACTTAACCTCTACACATCATAAGGGAACATTAAATAACATTATCATGGTTTTTAGCATAATTATAGACCTGTAAATCATGGTGGCCGAAACCCTTAAACTTAAGGTTCTTAGTTTTGTTTCTTTCATGTTGGCCGAAACCCTAGGGTGTCCTAGGGTGCTCCAAAAATTTCCAAAAATTGTACTTAACCTCTACACATCATAAGGGAACATTAAATAACATTATCATGATTTTTAGCATAATTATAGACCTATAAAACATGGTGGCTAAAACCCTTAAGCATGAGGGTCTTGGTTTTCTTTCCTTTCAACATCAAATTCGAAAACTAACCAATATATCATGCTAAAAATCATGGAAATCATAGGGAACTATTATACCACAGGTGAGGGAGTCTTACCTTGGGTTTCTTGATTTTTCGAACCTTGGAAGAGAAGAAAATGGTAAGATCTTTGGATACTAGAGCCCCCTTGTCCTTGTATTCTTGTGAAGATCTTAGATCTAGGAGATGGAACCTTGGTGGAAGCTTTTCCAAGGGGAAAACCTTCCAAGGGTGGTCGGCTAGAATGAGGGAGGAAGAGAGGAGGAAATACAATTGAAAGAAGAGAGAATGAAACTCCCAAACCCCCCTATTTATCATCCATTAAAGAGGTAAATGAAGAGTCTCTCATGACTCTTCATCTTCTTCTTAATCTTAACTTATATCCACTTCATTTCCTCATAGAAATCCCTTGCTAGGTGAGTTGGTTAAGGCTTACATGGTTGTACAAGAGGTCCAAGGTTCAATCCTTGGCTCATGCACCTTTATTCTTATTTTATTTTTATTTCATTTATTTTATTATTTTTTATTTCCTAAATTCCAAAAATCCCCCTAAAATCACCCATAATTATGTCAATATTCCTAAATAAAATTCTTTTATATTTATATTAATTTTATCTAATTTATATTAATTTTACCTAATTAATACCTATTTTTGGAGCCCATTTAAAGCTCATTGGTACTTAGTTTTCTCAATTTAAATGAGAAAACATGGATTTTCTAGGCCAAAGTTCTCCTTAATGTTTCTAGGTCCCTTGGAAAATTATTTAAACATGCTTAATATTTTAAGAAAATATTAAGAGAATTTTCCGGGTCGTTACAAAGACAATAAGAAGTGATCATAGAGGTGAATTTCAAAATGAAAGGTTTTTAGAATTTTGTCAAGATAGAGGGTATAGACATGAGTTCTCTACTCCTAGAACACCACAACAAAATGGTGTTGTAGAGAGGAAGAACCGTGTTCTACAAGAGGCTGCACGAAGCATGCTTAATGAGTACTCACTCCCGAGTTACTTATGGGCCGAAGCTGTAAATACAGCTTGCTATGTACAAAACCGGGTCCTCATTCATAGGATTTTAGGAAAGACTCCCCATGAGCTTTGGTTTGGGAAACCACCTACGGTTAAACACCTTCGGGTGTTTGGTTGTAAGGTGTTCATCCTAAACACCAAGGACTATCTTGGAAAGTTCACGGCAAAGGCTGATGAAGGGATACTAGTCGGGTATTCCCTCGTTAGCAAAGCCTACCGAGTCTACAACAAGAAGTCTTGATTAGTTGAAGAGTCTTCTGATGTTGTCTTTGAAGAAATTCCAAAAGTCAATGGTCAACCAGAAGATGAAGTCCAATTCGAACTTAGGAGACTAAGTTTGAATGAGAGCCCAAATGTTGTTGATGGTGATGAATCCGATGACGGTGAGCCTAGACAACTCCTTGATCAGCCGGATCCTGAGGCTGAGCCGTTGTCTAGTGAACTCATTCAAGAAGCACCACCAACACCAAGACAAACTAGATTAGCCTCTAGTCATCCCCAAGACCAAATTGTTGGAGATATCCATCATGGGGTTAGAATTAGATCATTCTTCCGGAATGAGGCTAATGAAGTTGCCCTAATTTCCGAAATTGAACCTAGAAAAATTGATGAAGCATTAAATGATCCCGATTGGATTATTGCAATGCAAGATGAACTAGGACAATTTGAAAGGAGTCAAGTTTGGGACTGTTGGGATCGGGTGCATGTTGACATGGATACGGGTTCGTAATTTTAAAAATAATTACGTGCAGCGAAAGAATTAGCATAAATAATTTCTCAAATTATTTTAACCACGTATCTAGCATGCAACCTTATGATGTGTGGACATGATCATAAATTAAAATTTTGCAGAAAGTAAACTAATTTACTCAATACCTCGCGTAACTCGAAGTAAGGGACGAGATCCAACTGTAGCGTCCCTTGGAAGCTCCGCCTCTATTCGCGTCCACGCCGAGTTCTCTTCGGGATGACTTCGCAAAGCCACGAGTTTTGTGTCGACGAGAACTACTAGATTCTCCAAAGGCACAACTAGAATATCAAGAGAGAGAGATGGAAACTAACCACCAAGTAACGGAATCAAGATTCCGGGGAAGGGAAGGAGGGAGTCGCGACCCGCTTCTTCTTCTTCGCACCTTCTTGGTGGAGGAGGCTCACGGCAACCCTAGGTAGTGCGCCGACCCTAGGGAGAGAAAGGGGCGCCGACCCTAGAGAGAGAAAGGGGGCACCGGCCCTAGAGAGAGAGAGGGAGAGAATAAGAGAGAGAGAGAGAGCTTGCTACTTGATCTCTTAATTCATTGGAATTCAAGCCTTGCCTTGGTTCCTTTATATAGTAGCCTCTCCATCGCCAAGTCTCCCTTTTAACGGAATAAATTTTCATAAGAAATTTATCCTATAAATTTTCTTATGAATTATTCCGTTATGCCAAGTTTTATTATAACTAACTTTATAATAAAACAAATACATCTCCCTTTTTATTATGGAATAAAATTTACAATAAATTTTTTTTATTATGGAAAAATCAATTCATAATTGATTTTATAAAATAAAATAAACCAATCCATGGTTTATTTTAATTTCCATAAAAGAATAAATTTATTATATAAATTTTTCTCATCATGAAAAAATTAATTCATAATTATTTTATAAAATAAAATAAACCAATCCATGGTTCATTTTAATTTCCATAAAAAGAATAAATTTATTATATAAATTTTTCTTATCATGGAAAAATCAATTCATAATTGATTTTATAAAATAAAATAAACCAATCCATGGTTCATTTTAATTTCCATAAAAAGAATAAATTTATTATATAAATTTTTCTTATCATGGAAAAATCAATTCATAATTGATTTTATAAAATAAAATAAACCAATCCATGGTTCATTTTAATTCCCATAAAAAGAATAAATTTCTATAAATTTCTTTATATAAATTTCTTTATATAAATCTCTTTATATAAATTTATTTATCCATAATTTTATAAAACAAATCGCGCTTGATTTATTTTATAATTTAAACCAAATACATTAGTTTCCCTCCATGTGGTGGCCGGCCAAACCAAAGAGGGTGGGCACCCTCTTTGGCCGGCCACACCAAGCCAAATCCCTCGCGAATTAAACTCATTTAATTCGCCCAATAAGCCTTCAAAAGACTTAGCCATTTTAAGCTTCCGATGCGCCTCTCATAAATTCAGATTCGACTTATTTCTCTTGATCGAAAAATCCAATTTTCAACTCGTTTTAAATCCCTCGGATTACTCGTAGTGCGTGTGACTAAATAGGCTTTCGATTTATATTGGCCGTCTATAATGAACCAATTATAGAACAATCATGAGTGGCACCTAGTAGTACATCATGACCCCCAATTAATCGAAAGATCAACGGTTGACCTCAGAAATTATTCTGAAACCCTTCAGCAGCTCTAATGAATCGTGCCTCATTCCCTTCACCATCTTATACCCACTTGGTTCTGGACATGGTCTATATGTGTCAGTCCCCACTAGGCTGACTACGTCACACCTAGCCCAAGTAATGTCTTTCTCATCCAATGGATTTCTAATTACTCTCATGTATTTAAGAGACTCATACTCCAAACATGTCATGCTCTGGCCAGAGGCTTTGAGTAACAATCCGATGATAGGCCTTGGGTATACATATTCTCGCAAGGAGTGGTGAATCCTTTGTAGGTTGTTCAAACATCTTCAGGCACTTCAGCTTATACCCAACCATCCTGGGTCCACACCTCCTTGGAGATGCTTGCTTAAGATGTTAAAGTATAAGTCTCCATGACCAAGATGACTTGAACACCGCAAGTCAAAGGAACATCACACTTAAGCTGCAGTAAGAACTTCACTGACATGTCTATATATAGACTACCATGTGAAGTTTTACAGCCAGTCACTCCAATGAACTAGTTCCCTTAACTAGCATTCATGTTTATCTCCGGACATCCCAATGTTACCAGCTAGTGAGAATCTGCTGATTAGAGAATAACCCATGGTAGTCTCAACAGAATTGATATTGTCCGTATTTATCAATTCATCGACTAGGGACAATTTCAATACTTCACAATTACACATGTAGAGATAATCACTAGTTGTGAATTCATCACAAATTCTCTCATGCTGTCAATTGTATTGCGGACATTCAGTAAATGAGTTTAAGATCCCAATCAAATACACAAACATGTATACTCAAATAGTGAATTTTCATTTATTAAAATAAATATTTTCAATCATAAGGCGATTTCCTTAGGACTCTTCTCTCATATTACTAACAGGGACTTAGTCCCTAGACCTAAGAAGACCACCATCATTGGAACCAAATGGGGCTTCAAAAACAAATTAAACCATAAGGGAGAAATCATTAGAAACAAGGCACGCTTAGTAGCCAAGGGCTATAGTCAAGTTGAAGGCCTTGATTATGATGAGACATATGCTCCCGTGGCACGATTAGAGTCTATCTGATTGATGCTAGCATTTGCAGCACATCGTGGTTTCAAATTATATCAAATGGACGTCAAATCGGCTTTTCTGAATGGTTTAATTAGGGACGAGGTCTATGTCGAACAACCTCCGGGGTTTGAGAGTATCGAATTCTCAAATCACGTATTTAAGCTCAAAAAGGCACTTTATGGCCTTAAACAAGCACCCCGAGCTTGGTACGAGCGGTTGTCGACATTCCTAATTGAGAAAGGCTTCGTTAGAGGTCAAATAGACCCTACACTATTTCTACGGAAATATGGTGACAATATTTTTATTGCCCAAGTATATGTCGATGACATAATTTGTGGCTCAAATAACAAGGGCTATTTAAATGAGTTCATTGGACACATGGAAAGTGAATTTGAAATGATTCTAGTGGGAGAGTTGACTTTCTTCCTTGGACTTGAAATCAAGTAAACTCGCGATGGTATCCATATGTACCAATCAAAATATACACAAGAAATGCTTTGTAAATTCAACATGAGTGATTCAAAAGATGTAACCACTCCCATGGCTACAAACACAAGATTAGACAATGATGAGAGTGGTAAACCCGTTGATTTGACTCAATATCGGAGAATGATAGGTAGTCTGCTATACCTCACAGCTAGTCGACCTGATATTCTTTTCGCTGTGGGTATGTGGGCTAGGTATCAAGTCTGTGCCAAGGACTCTCACTTAATCGCTGTCAAGAGAATTTTGAGATAGCTTAAAGGCACAATAGGAGTTGGTCTTTGGTACCCCCGTACCGAATCTTTTGATTTAATTGGCTATACCGATTCCGACTACGCTGGATGTAAGTTGGATCGGAAAAGCACAAGTGGGGGCAGCCAATTTCTAGGATAATCTTTAGTTAGTTGGTCAAGTCGGAAGCAACATTGTGTTGCTCTCTCCACGACCGAGGTAGAATATATCGCCATGGGAGACAGCGTATCACAATTGTTGTGGATGATTCACACTTTGGAGGACTATGGATTAAGTTACAAAAGTGTGCAAGTGTTGTATGACAACATTAGCACAATTAACCTAACCAAGAATCCAGTCTATCATTCTAGGACAAAACATATTGAAGTACGCCACCACTTCATTAGGGATCATGTAGCTAGGGGAGATATTGTACTCTCACATGTATAGTCCAAGTCAAACCTCGTTGACATTTTCACTAAACCACTTCCTGAAAATGAGTTAGTTTCTTAAGAAGGGAGTTGGGAATGTGTCGTACTTCATAGTTTTCATAATGCATTCAAACCCTTCATGATTATTTCAAATTGTTGGGAAACAATTGGGTAACTTTGGGGACATCTCACACAAACTATAAGGTGTACCAAAATGTTTTTGTTTGCTAGAAATGGGGTGAGATGCTAGGATCAACTCAATTTCTCAAAATGTCAATGCATCTCTTGAGAAATTAAGTTGACGAGATAAAAATCACTTCGGTGACCAAGTATGGGGAAAACCAATGCATAACACATGTGTATTTGGCTCCATGATCATACTTGGACATTCCAATCAAGGAAACTTGATTGGAAACTTGAATTTGGTACAATCTTGGTTAGAACTTGTTTAAATGATTGTTGATTGAGTTTGACTCCACATGGGTGGAGCAAAGTGATTGTTAAACCTATAAGGACCTTTGATCCTTGGTTAGGGATCAATTTTAGTCATGAGATCATGTTCAAGTTCAATAAACTTCAACAGATCTCGTTGAAAAGATTCTGAAAGGCTGAAATTGAATATTTCAGATCGTATCGGGGAGTATCAGGCACCCTGATCGGTCACCGGACCGATCAGGAGTAGGGTTGATCGGTCCCAGGACCGATCTGGCTCCTCTCGGTAGTGATCAGTCCACAGACCGATCAGAGGGGTCACAGAAAATTCACGAGATTTCTTAATTCTGGCCTAGCCTGGATCGGTCCCCAGACCGATCTGGCACACTATTGTGATCGGTCCACAGACCGATCAGGGAGCGTCCAGGATTTCATCCGACCCTACTGTTCACTTCTTGATCGATCAGCCAATCGATCAGGAGCCTGCCTGATCAGTCACCCAACCGATCAGGACTAGGCCAATCCGATCAGGATAGAGCCTGATCGGTCTGGAAATTTCCAGATCGAACGATGATCCGCTCAATCGCATTAAATTCAGGTTGGTGGACCGATCCACGAACTGATTAACTCCTTCGAAACCTCTCATTGCCAAACCCTAGCGCTGAAACCTCCCACTTGCGCGACCTTTAGTGTGTGTGAGAGCTTTCCCAGTGCCTTCGTCTTCCTCTCTTGAGTGAGTGCGCGTGCGGCCCTGAGAAGACTTCCTGCGAGCTTCACTTGGTCTTCAACAAATTTCTTCTTCTTGCTCACAGGTTTGCGTTTCTCTCTTGCGCCGAGAGCCTCTTCTGTGCAAGCTATTTTTCCAATCTTCAAGAAATTCATCAATGGCGCCTAAGTAAGCTTTTGTCTCAGTTTTCCTTACAAATCAGTCTATAGTGTTTGTATTTGGAGCTAACCATGTTTTGGTGTGTTGTGCAGTGACCTTCTTGTGTTGGTCGTGACCCTATCTTTCCATGCTTCACCTTATGATTACTCTTCTATGATCAAATCGTGGGTCCTTGATTAAACTATGTTCTTATAATCAACTCAATCTTGCTCACTTGATTATCCTGTGCCATGATCAAATCTATCTTCATGATTTCTTCACATCTGTAGAAAGTCTTCTAAGGGTAAAGATTCTGCAGAGGGCAGCGCGAAGGGGAAAGCCCCTTCCTCACCTGTGCCCTCCAGAAGGCCTCAGCCTTCTTCAAGCTCTCGCTTTCCTAATGCTGCATGTGAGCAGGCTTTCCAATCAAGGACTTTTAAAATGTTACCCTGCCGATCGATAGATGTCTCTTTCCTGACTGAATTTTGTCCCTCGATCATGGAGATTGTCACTTTTTATAATCTTGGATTCCTCCTCTCTATGGAAAGAACTATCAATTATGACCTCGTCTCTGAATTTTACAATAATCTTTAGCAGAGTCCTCTGGGGGGCTTTGAGTTCACCACTCGGGTCGCCAAGAGGAACCTTGATTTCTCTTACGAGATTTTGGCAGAGTATCTGGGTGGTCGACAATCACCAAACCTGTATTCTATCTACCCTGAGCTTCCTAATCCTTTACTGGCCCCTTTTGAGGATGATACTGCCGATGGTATCCATCAGTATTTCTTCAGCCATCACCGCCCAGCTGGTCTCGATGAGCTGGGCCCTGATTTTCCTACCTTTGCAGCACTTTTGTCTCTCTCCCTGTAACACCCCAATTTTTACAATTTGAATTCCTGGGGAATTGTTTAAAGTTCGGGACGAACTTCCTATAAGAGGGGGAGGATTGTAACACCCCAAATTTGTCAATGTAAAATCATGACAATGTATGAAAATGGTTATAATGAAATGATATGAATTTCATGCAATCACATGTCATGAAATATTAGCATGAAATATTATATTCATGAAATATTATTATCATGAAATAATAGCATGAAATATTATATTCATGAATATGGAATTATTAAAAATATTATGAAATAATATTTTTTGGAATATTATGAAATATTCTGAATTCATATTATTCATATTATAAAATTTCATGATGGGCTTGGTTTATTGGGCTTGGAAATGAATGGTGCTAAAAAGAAAGTGCAAAGTGGAGGAAGCAAGGATTGAACCTTGGACCTCCTAGTTGCACTCACCATGTCATAACCAATGAACCAAGCAATATTTCATGTAGAAGGAGAAAGGAACGTGCTTGTTAAGTGGGTAAGAGTGAAGAGACATGTCTTTTCATGAGAGAAGTATAAATAAGGGAAGTTGGAAGTAACTTCCTTTTCTTCTCTTCTTCTTCTTCCTTCCCCCACCGAAACCACCCTCTTCTCCTTCATTTCTTCCATTTTCGAAAACCCTATCCAAGGGTTCTAACCCTAGGGCAACTACAAGGAGGAAAGCAAGTGTCTTTGCCTCTACCAAGACCAAGGAACTCTTGGAGAAAAGTTGGAAGAAAAGAGGATCTTCACATACCCTCCAAGTGTAGGGTACCCTACGGTTTAAAGAAATTTCCAGCGCTAGGATGTAAGTATCCTCTCGCCTGCAGTGTAATCGCTTTCGGTTGATTGTATGTTTTCTTGTGGTTGTTTGGAAATGGGAGTTTCTCCCTTGTGACCATTCGGCCACCACCATGGAAGAAGGGTTTGGTTGCTTCTTGATGCATGAGGATATCCCTAGGACCTTAGGGTATGGATGTATGTTGTTCTCCAAATTTTTGAGAGAACAAAAAGTAGGGTTTGGTACCCTACAAGTTTCGGCCACCCATGGTTGGAGGTCCAAGAGAAGTTTTTTTTGATTAAATCTTGATACATGCTAGTGCCCTAGGGATTCTATACACCTATGTGTTGTTTCTAAATTTTTGAGAGAACAAAAATTAGGGTTTTGGTTCCCTACAAGGTTTCGGCCAAGGCTTGGATTTCCTTGGGGTTGTGAAGTGAAATCACTTCTTGAAGCATGACATGAATGCTAACAAATGTTGTATACATGTGTGTTGTTTTCCAAATTTTTGAGAAGACAAAATTAGGGTATGCTACCCTATATAACTTTCGGCCAACCCAAAGGGAATTAGGGTAAAGGTTGTATGATTTTTCTTTTGATATGTCCATGCTTAATAAGTATAGGTGAGGTGTTTGTAAGAAAGCTTGAATGAATTATTTGATTGGAAAACCAAACTCCTTTACCTGTGACATTCGGCCAACCCTAGCTCTAGGGTTAGGACGTACCTAATGAACCATGAAGCATGCTACACTTATATGATGTGTGTATAATGTATGTGACCTATCTTGTTAGGTATAAAAGCATGCCTTATAGCCCATGGGGCACTCTTATGACATGAATATGATGTGATTGAGATGTGGTTGATAATATGCCTAAAAAGGAGATACTCTATTGAAACTGGGATCAAGAGCACCCGAATGTGTGGTGTGTCCCTAGGGGATCAAGAGCACCCGAATGTGTGGTGTGTCCCTTTGAGAAGAGATTAAGAGTACCTTTAGGCATATACATATATGAGTAATTGCATGATAAATTACTTTACTTTGAAAAGTTGTGTACCCGACTCGGAAGGGGGTCGTTAAACAAATCCAATGAGCATGTTAAGGTCATGGCATTGGTAGGACGGAAGGGTCCTGCTCTAATTAGATTGGTGGCTCGCTATCCCAATTTATTAGGGAACGCGCATGATGTGGTACTACAACTGGGCCCTGGATGATGATATGATATTTTGAAGTACTTACCATTATGGAACTTTTGAAAAACATATTTTCTCATCATGTGATCTTGTTCCGTAAAGTACTTAGAGATAAATTGCTGTGACGTTTATGATGCTTTGATGAGATGCTTATGATGCTGATAACTCTATCTGATTATTGTGTACATGATATGATGTATTGATATGGATTTTGCGAGTAGGCCCGGATTCTTACTGAGCATGTTTTGCTTACTAGTTCCTGTTATTTTTCTTATGCTGCAGATAGCGGTAAGAAATACTCGAACTAAAGGAAGAGGCAGAGGGAAGGTTGGAGGATGTGTGTGGTGATGGCTCGGGAAAGAACAAAGATTCTATCTACCTTGTTTTGTCTAGAATCTAAACTGCTTCCTATAATTACTATTGAAATTGTATTGCTATACTCTGAATGAGTGATGATCATGACTACTCTACTGTGATTGAGTTAGTAGTATGGAACCTATGTTATACTAAATAATACTGTCATTAATGTTTAAATATTGTAGAATGCATGCTAAGGAAAATACTAGGTAATTACTATTTTCTGTTTCTTATGAATGCTTCCTTTACATGTAACTAAGACTAGATAACTCTTGCTATATTCCTATGTTGTATCTTGTTCACACCATGTTTATTCCATGCTTTAGTGTGTTACATGATCTTCATATTAGGTTGTAAATGCATGTAGATATAAAAGAAATGAAAAACCTTGCTTGGTAAATAAATTTTCAATAAGCATGCTTATTACTAGTTCATGTATTGTAACTGTTTTGTTTGGATATACATGTTTAACATGATTGGATGATATGAATGTATGGACCCGTAACCCCGCCTTTAGGGTAGATATAAGGTCGGGCGTTACAAGTTGGTATCAGAGCAGGTTTCCCCTCCATCACACACACATCAAGCTTCCTTCTGCCGCTTCCAAGTAAGAAATCCTAAACTCGCTTTATTTATTTCATGTACAGTACTACTATATGAGATGATTGATGCTTGCCTAACAAAGTGGTGTTAAGGCTTATATCTATCTATTTATTGTTAATAGATATGACTAGAGGGCGTAGAACTAGGGGTAACGAGACAGCACCCCCACCTGATCTGATGCAGGTGATCACTGAGCTGCAGCGTCAGGTCACTGAGCAGCAGCAGATGATAACCACTCTGATGACCCAGCAGATTAACACTGCCACTCCTGCGGGAAGTCAGAACGCCGTAACCACTGAGCCTCCGACTGCACAGGCGCCCTCGGACACTACGGCCAGAGCAGTCCGACAGGAAGCCTATTTGATACAGTGGCAGCGACTGAAGCCGGATAAGTTTTCCGGTGCCTGCGAGCCGTGGGACGCCCAGTCCTGGCTCAAAACAGTGGAAAGCACTGTAGAACTTCTTGACTGGCCGGAACACGAGAAGGTCAAGTGTGTCTCGTTTTGCCTCTCCGGCGATGCTCGGATGTGGTGGGAACGGGTGAAGGCCAGAAGACCAGTGGACCAGATGAAATGGAAGGATTTCGAGGTGGAATTTCTAGAGGAGTTCTTCCATATGAGAGTGACCAACAGACATTTTGATGAGTTCACCGAATTTCGACAGGGGAATCTCTCTGTCAATGAGGCCGTCCAGAAATTTAACCGACTGGCACGATTGTGTCCTGAGCTGGTTAGTACTGAAAGGGAAAGGGTCAGATTAATGCTAAGAATGCTTAGGCCTGACATTGCTCTGAGTGTAGCTGGTGGCGTTCATAGGCCACAGACTGCAGAAGAGCTAGTCAGTGGTGCCTTGAATGCTGAGCACTATCTGAAGAATATCAGCCAACAGAAGCAGGCCCCAGTCGGTACACAGAATCAGGGTCAGTCAGGAAATCAAAAGACTCAGAACACCAACCCCCACTGGAAAAAGAACCACAACGGGAAAAGAAGGCCATGGAACAAGTCTAATGGTGATCAGAAAGGCAAGAAGCCTAAGCACCCTCCTTGTGCCACCTGTGGGAAGATGCACCTTGGGGCATGCTATTGGGATGCCAAGAGATGTTATACTTGCGGGAAGGAAGGACACTTTGCCAGAGAGTGTCCTACTGCCGCTAAGGCACCTCAGCAGCAGTATATTCAGCACAAAGGTGCTCCTCTCCAGCTGCACCATATGCAGGCTACGATTGATAGTACTCCTATTTATCAGGGACTATTAGAAGCCCCGCCTGCTACAACAGACGCTCGGGTTTTCTCGCTTACAAAGGAAGACGTGGCGACTGCCTCTACCGTTGTCACAGGTCAGATAATTATTCACAGTCATCCTGCTACTGCATTATTTGACACTGGGGCAACGCATTCCTTTATTTCTATACTATATGCCACGAGATACGATATGCCACTGCAAGAACTAGATTGCAAGTTTCTGACCACATTGCCCTCGGGAGAGGTGATGCCCTCTACCCAAATGCTACGGGCCGCACCAATCAGAGTCGCAGATAGGGAACTCTACTCCGACCTGATAGGGCTCGCTATGTCAGATTACGACATAATATTGGGCATGGATTTCTTGAACAAATACGGCGCTTCTATTGAGTGCCGTAAACGAAGGGTTGTCTTCCGACCTGAGGCGGGAATCCACTTTGAATTTATCGGCGAGCCGAAGAAGAAGACTGGCAAATTCTTATCGGCTCTGAAAGCAAGGAAAATGTTAGAGAATGGATGTTCTGGATTTCTAGCTCACGTGGTTGATACTCGTCCTACAGAGGACCCGAAGCTAGAAGACGTCAGCGTCGTATGCAACTATCCAGAGGTATTTCCTGATGATTTACCTGGGTTAGCGCCTGAAAGAGATGTTGAATTTGCTATTGATTTGATTCCTGGTACTAACCCCATCTCGAAGCACCATACCGAATGGCGCCGACTGAATTGAAGAATTGCAAGGACAGCTACAAGAGCTTCTCGACAAGGGACTTATCGCCCTAGTCATTCCCCCTGGGGAGCTCCCGTACTGTTCGTCAAAAAGAAGGACGGGTCGATGCGTATGTGTATCGACTATCGGGCATTAAACAATGTGACCATAAAGAACAGGTACCCTCTACCCAGGATAGATGACCTGTTCGATCAGTTAAAGGGAGCTACGGTTTTCTCTAAGATCGATCTGAGGTCTGGTTATCACCAAGTCCGGTGAAAAATGAGGATATACCCAAAACTGCTTCCGACGAGATACGGACATTATGAGTTCGTAGTGATGCCGTTTGGAGTTACTAATGCTCCGGCAATATTCATGGACCTTATGAATCGGATTTTCTCGGCATTTCTCGACAGATTTGTGATCGTCTTCATCGACGACATCCTTATTTATTCGAGGACTTCCGAAGAGCATGCAGACACCTGGGTATAGTATTACAGATTCTTCAGAAAGAACAACTGTATGCTAAATTTTCTAAATGTGAGTTCTGGCTGAATCAAGTGTCATTCTTGGGACATATCATCTCCAAGGACGGAGTGATGGTCGACCCAATTAAAATTGAGGCCGTAAGTAACTGGTCCAGACCCAAGAATGCAAGCGAGGTCAGAAGTTTTCTGGGGCTAGCAGGCTATTACAGAAAATTCGTAGAGAATTTCTCTCGGATTGCAGCCCCTATGACAGCTCTTACAAAGAAAGATAAGAAATATACCTGGACTGAGGAATGTGAGAAGAGTTTCTCTGAACTGAAAAGGAGGCTGACTAGCGCTCCTATATTGACTCTTCCGGAAAATGATACGGGTTTCGATATGTACAGCGACGCATCCAAACTTGGACTCGGAGCTGTACTTATGCAAAATGGGAAGGTAATTGCCTATGCCTCTAGGCAACTGAAGGAACATGAAAAGAATTATCCTACCCATGATTTGGAATTAGCAGCGGTGGTCTTTGCGCTGAAAACATGGAGGCATTATTTATATGGTACTCAGTGCAAGGTCTTTACTGATCACCAGAGTCTGCGGTATTTCTTCACCCAGAAAGACCTGAATATGCGACAACGCCGATGGCTCGAGTTGGTCAAGGACTACGATTGTGAGATCCTGTACCATCCGGGAAAAGCCAACAAGGTAGCCGATGCTCTGAGTAGAAAATCATGTGCTACTTTAATATCTTTGTCGGCTTTGTCACAACCCTTAGGGAAAGAGATTATGGATTTCGGAATCGAGATTATATCGGGACAGCTTTCTACTCTACAGATTGCGCCGACATTATTTGAGGGTATTCTGGAGAAGCAGAATCTTGATCCGAGTCTTCAGAGAATCAAGCAAGAGATTCTTGAAGGCAAGGGCGAGGGATTCCGGATTTCCGATAGTGGAGTTTTATATCTCCGGGATCGATTATGCGTTCCCGACGACTCCGATTACGGACAAGGATACTCGAGGAAGCTCACGGCACACCTTATGCGATGCATCCTGGGTCTACCAAGATGTATCAAGATCTGAAGGGTAAATTTTGGTGGTCCGGCATGAAGAAAGATGTAGCCCATTATATCAGCATGTGTTTGACCTGCCAGAGGGTCAAAGCAGAACACCAGAGACCTGGGGGAGTTCTGCAGCCTCTACCTATTCCCGAGTGGAAATGGGAGGACATATCTATGGATTTTATATCAGGGCTGCCTCGGACTACAAATGGATATGATAGTATATGGGTGATTGTAGACCGGCTGACCAAGTCCGCGCATTTTCTGGCTATCAGGATGACTTATTCAGTTGAGCAGTTGGCTCAACTGTACGTCAAGGATATTGTCCGACTACACGGGGTTCCCAAGACCATCGTCTCTGACCGAGACGGTCGATTTACTTCTGATTTTTGGGGACACGTGCAGAAGGCCCTTGGCACGAAGCTGAAGTTCAGTACAGCCTTTCATCCCCAGACTGACGGGCAGACTGAACGAGTAAACCAGATACTAGAAGATATGTTGCGAGCTTGCGCCTTGGACTTCAAGGGAAGCTGGTGTCGATACCTGAGCCTGGCAGAGTTTGCTTATAATAACAGTTATCAGGCTACTATCGGGATGGCACCGTATGAAGCACTATACGGAAGGAAATGCAGATCTCCTTTATGCTGGCATGAGAGTGGTGAAAAGAGGGAGATGGGACTCCAGACTGATATTATTGATGAGACCACTCAGGCCATAAAGAATATCCGCCAGAGGATAGAGACTGCTCAGAGTCGGCAAAAGAGCTACGCTGATAAGCGACGTCGACCACTTGAATTCGACATTGGGGATTCGGTATTTCTGAAGGTAGCCCCTATGAAAGGGGTGATGAGATTTGGAAAGAAAGGGAAACTGAGTCCACGATACGTGGGACCCTACCAGATTTTGAGACGAGTAGGCAAAGTGGCCTACGAACTGGAGTTACCGCCAGAAATGGCGGCTATCCACAATGTCTTCCATGTGTCGATGCTCAAGAAGTGTATCCCTGAGGCGATTCAAATTATAGAACCTCCACCAGTGCAAGAACAGGAGAGCCTTAGTTCTGAACGCCGGCCGATCCAGATCCTCGATCGGGAAGTTAAAAGGCTAAGGAACAAGGAAATACCTTAGTAAAGTTCTGTGGCGGAACGAGCAGTTCGAAGAAGCCACCTGGGAACAGGAAGATACGATGCGATCAAAGTATCCGGAACTATTTTAAAGTTCGGGACGAACTTTTTATAAGGTGTGTAGGATTGTAACACCCCAATTTTTACAATTTGAATACCTGGGGAATTGTTTAAAGTTCGGGACGAACTTCCTATAAGAGGGGGAGGATTGTAACACCCCAAAATTTGTCAATGTAAAATCATGACAATGTATGAAAATGGTTATAATGAAATGATATGAATTTCATGCAATCACATGCCATGAAATGTTATGAATGCATGAAATATTATATTCATGAAATATTATTATCATGAAATAATATATATAGCATGAAATATTATATTCATGAATATGGAATATTAAAAATATTATGAAATAATATTTTTGGAATATTATGAAATATTCTGAATTCATAATTATTCATATTATAATTTCATGATGGGCTTGGTTTATTGGGCTTGGAAATGAATGGTGCTAAAAAGAAAGTGCAAAGTGGAGGAAGCAAGGATTGAACCTTGGACCTCCTAGTTGCACTCACCATGTCATAACCAATGAACCAAGCAATATTTCATGTAGAAGGAGAAAGGAACATGCTTGTTAAGTGGGTAAGAGTGAAGAGACATGTCTTTTCATGAGAGAAGTATAAATAAGGGAAGTTGGAAGTAACTTCTTTTTCTTCTCTTCTTCTTCTTCCTTCCCCCACCGAAACCACCCTCTTCTTCTTCTTTCTTCCATTTTCGAAAACCCTATCCAAGGGTTCTAACCCTAGGGCAACTACAAGGAGGAAAGCAAGTGTCTTTGCCTCTACCAAGACCAAGGAACTCTTGGAGAAAAGTTGGAAGAAAAGAGGATCTTCACATACCCTCCAAGTGTAGGGTACCCTACGGTTTAAAGAAATTTCCAGCGCTAGGATGTAAGTATCCTCTCGCCTGCAGTGTAATCGCTTTCGGTTGATTGTATGTTTTCTTGTGGTTGTTTGGAAATGGGAGTTTCTCCCTTGTGACCATTCGGCCACCACCATGGAAGAAGGGTTTGGTTGCTTCTTGATGCATGAGGATATCCCTAGGACCTTAGGGTATGGATGTATGTTGTTCTCCAAATTTTTGAGAGAACAAAAAGTAGGGTTTGGTACCCTACAAGTTTCGGCCACCCATGGTTGGAGGTCCAAGAGAAGTTTTTTTTGATTAAATCTTGATACATGCTAGTGCCCTAGGGATTCTATACACCTATGTGTTGTTTCTAAATTTTTGAGAGAACAAAAATTAGGGTTTTGGTTCCCTACAAGGTTTCGGCCAAGGCTTGGATTTCCTTGGGGTTGTGAAGTGAAATCACTTCTTGAAGCATGACATGAATGCTAACAAATGTTGTATACATGTGTGTTGTTTTCCAAATTTTTGAGAAGACAAAATTAGGGTATGCTACCCTATATAACTTTCGGCCAACCCAAAGGGAATTAGGGTAAAGGTTGTATGATTTTTCTTTTGATATGTCCATGCTTAATAAGTATAGGTGAGGTGTTTGTAAGAAAGCTTGAATGAATTATTTGATTGGAAAACCAAACTCCTTTACCTGTGACATTCGGCCAACCCTAGCTCTAGGGTTAGGACGTACCTAATGAACCATGAAGCATGCTACACTTATATGATGTGTGTATAATGTATGTGACCTATCTTGTTAGGTATAAAAGCATGCCTTATAGCCATGGGGCACCTTATGAATGAAATGATTGATGTGTTTGATAATATGCCTAAAAAGGGATACTCTATTGAAACTGGGATCAAGAGCACCCGAATGCGTGGTGTGTCCCTAGGGGATCAAGAGCACCCGAATGTGTGGTGTGTCCCTTTGAGAAGTGATTAAGAGTACCTTTAGGCATATACATATATGAGTAATTGCATGATAAATTACTTTACTTTGAAAAGTTGTGTACCCGACTCGGAAGGGGGTCGTTAAACAAATCCAATGAGCATGTTAAGGTCATGGCATTGGTAGGACGGAAGGGTCCTGCTCTAATTAGATTGGTGGCTCGCTACCCCAATTTATTAGGGAACGCGCATGATGTGGTACTACAACTGGGCCCTGGATGATGATATGATATTTTGAAGTACTTACCATTATGGAACTTTTGAAAAACATATTTTCTCATCATGTGATCTTGTTCCGTAAAGTACTTAGAGATAAATTGCTGTGATGTTTATGATGCTTTGATGAGATGCTTATGATGCTGATAACTCTATCTGATTATTGTGTACATGATATGATGTATTGATATGGATTTTGCGAGTAGGCCCGGATTCTTACTAAGCATGTTTTGCTTACTAGTTCCTGTTATTTTTCTTATGCTGCAGATAGCGGTAAGAAATACTCGAACTAAAGGAAGAGGCAGAGGGAAGGTTGGAGGATGTGTGTGGTGATGGCTCGGGAAAGAACAAAGATTCTATCTACCTTGTTTTGTCTAGAATCTAAACTGCTTCCTATAATTACTATTGAAATTGTATTGCTATACTCTGAATGAGTGATGATCATGACTACTCTACTGTGATTGAGTTAGTAGTATGGAACCTATGTTATACTAAATAATACTATCATTAATGTTTAAATATTGTAGAATGCATGCTAAGGAAAATACTAGGTAATTACTATTTTCTGTTTCTTATGAATGCTTCCTTTACATGTAACTAAGACTAGATAACTCTTGCTATATTCCTATGTTGTATCTTGTTCACACCATGTTTATTCCATGCTTTAGTGTGTTACATGATCTTCATATTAGGTTGTAAATGCATGTAGATATAAAAGAAATGAAAAACCTTGCTTGGTAAATAAATTTTCAATAAGCATGCTTATTACTAGTTCATGTATTGTAACTGTTTTGTTTGGATATACATGTTTAACATGATTGGATGATATGAATGTATGGACCCGTAACCCCGCCTTTAGGGTAGATATAAGGTCGGGCGTTACACCAACATCCTTGAAGAAGGTGCAAACCGAAAATAGCTTCTGCTATTTCTTTTGCAAGAAGACGGCGCCACTTATTCTCCATGCATGAAGCCAAGCCGAAAATAGCTTCTGCTATTTCTTTTGCAAGAAGACGGCGCCACTTATTCTCATGCATGAAGCCAAACCGAAATTAGCTTCTGCTAATTTTTCCTTCATGCATGGCTACGGCATTATTCTCCATGCATGAAACCTGCACCGAAATTAGCTTCTGCTAATTTTTCCTACATGCATGGCTACGGCGCGATGCATGCATGAATATGGGTGCGGCTCGATGCATGCAAGAATAGTAAAGAATTGCAATTTTGCAAATCAACAAAAACAAGCATGGAGGGTTAGTTTCCCTTTCCTCTCTTGATCTTTCAAGTTGTGCCTATAGAGAATCTAGTAGTTCTCGTCGGCACAAAACTCGTGACATTGCGAAGTCATCCCGAAGAGAACTCGCCGTGGACGCGAATAGAGGCGGAGCTTCCAAGGGACGCTACGGTTGGATCTCATCCCTTCCTTCGAGATACGCGAGGTATAAAAGTAAATTAGTTTACTTTTCCGCAAAATATTATTGTATAATTATGTCAACACACCATAGGGTTGCATGCTAGATACGAAATTAAAATAATTTAGGAAATTATTTTATGCAAACTCTTCCGCTGCACGTAAAAATTTTGAATTTTACGAACTCGTATCCTTGTCGACATGCACCCGGACCCAACAAATACTACAACCTTAATTAGCAGTCGTGAAAATTATTCGCCCAGTCCACATTTCTATGGGAGTAGAGGGTACTAACCTAGATGGTACCAAGTATGTACGCTGCCGTTTACAAAGCATATCCCCAGAATGAATCCGGCAACTCGGAGTAGCTCATCATTGTCCTGATCATCACCATAAGAGTCTTTTTCCTTCGCTCTGCTACACCGTTTTTTTGGGGCGTACCGGGTGCACTCAATTGGGATTGAATCCCAACTTTTGATAAGTGAGTCCTAAACTCTCCCAAGAGGTACTCGTCACCACGATCCAATTGTAGTGTCTTGATACTTTTACCTTGATGCTTCTTCACATCAGTCTTGAAATCTTTGAACAGATCAAAGATTATGACTTGCGGTGTATCAAATAAATGTACCTCTACCTTGAATAATTCTCTATAAAATAGACAAACTATTCAAGGCTACCTCTATACTGGATAAACATAGGACTACACATATCAGAATGAACCAACTCCAACATATCATTGGCTCTATACCCCTTGGTCTTGAAAGGCCTCATGGTCATCTTACCTTCCAAGCAAGATTCAAAGGTTGGGAAGTTTTCCACCACCAACAAACCCAAGGGCCCATTGGCTATCAACCTTTGAATCCTACTAAGGTTAATAAGACCAAGCCTTAGATACCAAAGATATGTTTGGTTCATCTTGAAAGGAACCTTTCTCTTATTTTGGTTAGATGATGAGCTATTAACATCTATTTGCATCATGAGAGATTTTGGTTCTAAAGTGTACTAATTTCTTATCAATGTACTTGAACAGATAATCTTTCTATAACACAAAGTAATAGAATATCAATCCTTTATATTTTCAAAAATTAAAACATAGTTCTTTCTAAAAAATAGGTACATAAAAGAAATCTTCTTAAAACCAAAACATTATTTTCCTATCTAAAGACAAATAAATAACTCCTACTGCAATAGTAGTCATCTCCGTAGCATATCCCTTGGTGATCTTCCTCATCTAGTCATCGGGTTTCCTGAAACTCCTGCAAAGAAATGCAGACATGATTAGTGGCATCTGTATCTACACACCAGGTACTGGTAGATAACACCGCTAAACATGTTACAACGACAAAAGAAAAAGATATACCTGAATTATTATTCTGACGATGGGGATAGTCCGCCTTCCAATGTCCACACTGCTTGCACGTGAAGCACTTGCCTTTCGGCTTCTTCACACTACCCTGAGGTCCCTGTAATTCTTTGCCCTAGCTTGTTTCTTCTTCTTCTTGCCTTTCGATTTAGAAGTAGAAACTCCTTGAGCAATGAAAGTATGTGAACTCTGAGGAGAAAACCCTTCTACCGCCTAGAGTTCTGTCAGAAGTTCCACCCACGAATATGTATGTTTGTTCATATTGTAGCTTATTCGAATCTTCTCAAAATTCTTTGTTAGAGATTGGAGGATGAGATCGACCTGGGTTTCCCCATCGATTTCTACTCCAAGAATTTCCATCTCCTTTAGCCAAGCCATCATTTTGAGAACATGTTCCCTTACGGGCATACCCTCAATAATGGTGGTTGTCGTCAAGTTTCTCATGACCTCTTGCCTAGCGGCCCGATTATGATGTCCAAAGAATTCGACGAGATTGGACGTTTTATCACTGGTAATGGAAGAAGCCTGATGTTGATGACTCTGAGTCATCTCGTCTACTTCTAACCACTGCCTAAAATATTCCATCTCCTCTTCATCATTAATCATGTTGGGCTTTTCAGCATAGAACTCAACAAGCTCACAATTAGATTCCTCGACAGTTCAGACAATGTCCAGGTTTAATTCCCAATCTTTATTATTAGGAGCATTAAGTTGGTTTTCTCTTAGAATTAAATCAAGCGGGTCTAGATCCATTTTGAAAATACCTGAGAATCACAATAATCACAACTTTAGATTTTTAAAACCATATTGATTCCTCAAAACAATAAATTTGAAATCAACCAACACCTCTAAACACCGAGAATATTGTATGCCACGATGGTGTGGACGTATACGAATTCTACATTTGTAAGAGAAGATTTTACCCATTAATTTTATTATCTTGCCAACCTAACTTTTGGACAAATAAAATTAATAGTTGGTCCTCTTCGGCCCTACAAATAATAGCAGTGACTCCGTTGGGGAGGATACTATTATTTGTATCTATGTGTTTACCATTACACGATACTAAGAAAATTACCTCGGATTATGTGTCTTCCATTGGGGAAAATCACACTCTCCTAAATAATTTTCTATAATCATGTCTGACCCAGTGATCCGCAGATCAAGCCCATCCATTGTGGAGGACTACACTCAGAGCCGACGCGTAGGCTTGTTCGCATCACTTGTCAAATTAGTAATGGAAGTCGCGGGACCCTTAAGGTCCATCTCCCACTTAGTTATTCATAATGAGGAATTTTCATGCACACACACAACAAGCACATAAACCAAAATAATAAATAAGAAAAATCCTAGATTTTTTCAACTATCATGGCTTTGGTCTCCAATGCGCCTCCAGTCGTGTCGCCACCTCGTCCGCTCCACCCTACACCATGCGCAAGCCACCATTGAAGGGATCTCCGAGCCGAGATGATAAGCTACTTATTTACATCCATCGATCATATACTCCACAAAGGAGTGTATATAAAATCTAGATCGAAAGTAAATAAAAGCTCAGCTAAACATGTATCGTATTTAATTACAAAAATTAAATACCTATCTAGCCTCGTCAACCCCGAGGATTCAATTAATTACAACAATGCACAATCAATCACATATACACAATATTTAAGCCATAATAGTTGGAATCTCGTGCCTGCAACCAAAGAGTTGGCCTACGCACATCCTACTATTATCCGGCAAAAATAATATACATGACAATGTGCAAAAAGTACCTAAATCGTAAATACACAAACCCAGAAACCTCAACTCTGATACCAATTGATAGGAAGGTAAAGCTGGGTATGGCTTGGCGGGCTTCCTAAGCAAATACCTCATCATCCATGAGAGACCTTTCCATGTCTACGGATTAAAAATTTAATCCGTATGGACACATATCTCCCAAATGACCATCTCGTCGTCGTACTAATTGGTTCAAGTTACAACTTAGCCAAACTCAAAGCTCGAGCCTTATAACTCGCCTAACCAATTTGTCACGGAAAAGATGACAAGCGGATGGCTAGTTTTTGTATTTATTATCGTGGTCCATGACATGATTAATTATTACAATTAATTATCAAATAATTAACACAACAATAATTAATCAACCACCACATAAAATGATAGAATGAAAAGGAGTCAAAGAGAAGTTGTACCTCTTCTTTTACCTCGCGATCTTCTATTGTATGACCCTCCCCTCTTGGACGTCGTGTGGGTGATGATCTACTAAGATCCAGAATCACCAAGGGCCTCCAATTAATCCAACGAACACTTTCTCTTCTCCCTAGCTTGGCCGAAACCCTAGAGAGGCCTCCTCCGATTTGCACTGGCCACAAGTGAGGAAGAGAACTTACTCGAGCTCGCGCCGCCGGTCCAACCACCATCTCCTTGGCCTTCCAGGCCTACTCCTTGCTCCAAGAAGACTCCGGCCACACGAGAGGAAGTAAAGGAAGAGGAAGGTGATGAAGAAACCGAACCATACTCAATCTTCTTCCTCCTTCCACTTACGCCGACCACAAAAAGAAAGAAGCTCCTTCAAGTTTACGCCACCGGCAACCCACCTCTTCCTTGGCCTACTGGACCTACTCCTTGCTCCAAGAAGACTCTGGCCACAAGAAAGGAAGTGAAGGAAGAGGAAGAAGATGGAGAGAACCGAAACCTAACTACTCCTCCTCCTTCTTCCTTGTTGCGGCGACAAACACCACAAACAGCCTTCTTTTCTCCTTTGTTCCACCGGTTCCAGCTAGCTCAGGGAGTGCTCCGGCCAAAGGGGAGTAGAGAGGTAGAAAAAATCAGAGGAGAAGTGGTCTCTTCCTTCTCTTTCTTCTCCTTGTTGCCTCCGGCTGCAAGAGGGGTTCCCGCAACCCTAGGAGAGAGAAGGGAGAGATGGGTTTTGGTTTTTGGCTTGTTGGCTTGTTAGATGATTAATGTTGGGATCTCTCGACACCAAAACACAAAACACAGCGGAAACAAGATCCCTTGAGTGATCCATGCGAAAGAAAAACTCGTACAAAGATCATCTATCTAAAAGATCTATCTACAGTGTATACCTTTGGAGCGTGCCCTTTCACTTATCCCGCTCGTCCAAGATGCGCTGGATCCCTTGCACGTTCAAGTGTCCGTACCTCTATTCATATCCACACGGACACGATCTCTCAATTTCGGGAAGAACTACCTTAGTTGTGCTAGCAACTTGAGGTAGTTCACAAGACAACTAAGAACCCAAAAGGGTTTCGGCCAAGAGGGAGAAGAGGAAGAAGAGAGGAAGGGAAGAAGGGATAGCTCTTACTTGTCATTCAAAATGACTAGACTCTCTTTTATACTCATCCCATGAATATGAAGAGTCTTTTGTCTCTTTGACTTCCCTTTATTAAAGCCAATAAAGAGCACATCGTTTCATGTGACTCTTCACCTTCTCTTCATCCAATAAAGAGAGACTTTTCTCTTTCCTTCATTAAACATTTTAATGAATTTCCCCTGCAATTCCGACCAGACCTCTCGGGCTTCCGACCAGGTCTCCCGACAAAGTCTGCCGAGCAAGTCACCGAGCTTCCGACCCAGTCTGTCGAGCTCCCGACCCAGTCTGGCGAGCGCCGATCTCCCGACCCAGTCTGCCGAGCGCCGACCCAGTCTGCCGAGCGTCGAGCTCTCGACCAAGTCCCTGAGCTCCTGACCCGAGCTCCCAACTCGAATCTCCCGGGCTCCTGTCCCGAGCTCCCGAACTAGTTTCCCGAGTTCCCAACTCGAGCTCCCGATCAGATCTCGCGAGTTCCCAACTCAGGCTCCCGATTAGATTTCCCGATCAGATCTCCCGAGTTCCCAACTCAGGCTCCCGATCATATTTCCCGAAGCATCATGTCCATAGTGTATGACCCAATAGGTTCTCATGACGTTGGCAATGGCCTAAACGCTTTAGACAGATAAGCAATGAGCGGCATCTAGCAATGCATCATTGCTACCGAAGTAACAAGAAAAGTCGAGATCCGACTAAACCTCCGTAACTATGATAATGTACGACCTTGTCCTTCTATCCTTGATATATAGATTGACCAATGAGGCATAGACTGTGTCATCCTCGATCAATCTATGTGTTTCTTGATCCCCGAGTAGACTCACTCAAAAAAATGAGCTCAATCTCTCATATTGACTCATTTGAGCATGGCCTTGCGTTTTAGTAGTCCTACTCGATCAAGGGGCCCACAGATATCACTCCCGTCATATAGGAGGGATAGATCCCATCTACATCACTCACATCCCTCCGCATAATTCATTACATACCCAGTGATCGCCTTTATAGTCCACCCTATTACGGGTGACGTTTGACGATACCAAAGTACATAACTCCTTATGTAGGGAACCGTAGTGACTTCAGGTCTAAGGACAATTCATACTAATAGTCACATGAGAAAGTTTATTACACTCATATGACAATCTATGAAACATTTTCATGGTGGGTCAATTCAGTACACATTCTCTAATGTATACCCATGTGTCAACTTGATATCACATATCCATGACTTGTGAGCTCAAGTCATCTATTGACCTACATGCTAGTCTCCATGCATTAATATTGTCCCTGAATATTAATGTTTGACTAGAAATAATTTAGTGTAGTGTTCTCTAAATTATCTCACTATCGATTCAACCAATCGATATAATGTAGATAAGAACCTACTACACAAGGATATTATTATACTTAGTTATTTGGCACAAATACTAAAGTAAGTATAATAACCAAACATGTCTTTATTAATGATAGAATATGATACAAAAGTCCCTAGTCAATCATCATATGATACAAAACCTCCTACTAACAATCTCCCACTAGCACTAGTGTCAATCACTGTAATATCTAATACCCAGTGACCTAGTGTGACCATCATGCTTCTTTTGTGCCAAAGCCTTGGTCAAAAGATCTGCGATGTTAGAATCAGTGTGTACTCTGCATATCCTCACATCTCCTCAATCGATGATCTCTCGAATGAGATGGAAGCGTCGTAGTATGTGTTTGGTCCGCTGATGAGAGCGAGGTTCCTTAGCCTGTGCAATAGCCCCATTGTTGTCACAATAGAGGTCTATCGGGTCAACTATGCTAGGAACCACACCAAGATCTGTAATGAACTTTCGAATCCAAACAACCTCTTTTGCCACCTCAGATGCGGCAATATACTCGGCCTCTGTTGTAGAATCTGCGACTGTGCCCTGCTTCGAACTCTTCCAGCTCACGGCGCCACCATTCAGGCAAAATACATACCCTGACTATGATCTGAAATCATCCCTGTCTATTTGGAAGCTTGCGTCACTGTAACCTTTTACAGCTAGCTCCTCATTGCCTCCAAATATCAAGAAATATTCTTTCGTCCTTCGTAAGTACTTAAGAATATTCTTGACAGCTGTCTAGTGACTTTCACCTGGATCTGACTGGTACCTTCTCGTCATGCTCAAAGCATACGAGACATTTAGATGAGTACAAAGCATAGCGTACATGATAGACCCTATAGTAGATGCATAAGGGATATGATCCATACGGTCTCTCTCCTCCTTAGAAGAGGGACATGTTGCTGCAGATTGCACCCAAGTCAAACCTGTATTTTGATATTGGCAAAAGGGTTCAAAAGTTAAGGGTTATTTGTTATCTAACAAATGCTACTTAAGTGTACAGGAAAAGCCCTAGCGAAGGACTGCTAGGCCCTGGCGAAGGACTGCCAGAATGGAAAAACCCTAGCGAAGGATTGCTAGGTCCTGGCGAAGGGCTGCCAGAAGACAAGCCCTAGCGAAGGACTGCTAGGCTGGCGAAGGGCTGCCAGAAGAAAAGACCTAGCGAAGGGTAGCTAGGCACCAAGCGAAGGGCAGCTTGGTAACTCAAGACCTGGCGAAGGATTGCCGGGCAAAAGTCCAACTGGAGGATCCGGCTGGCACCAGGTAAACTCTCCCGAGAGGAGTAGGTGAGGACGCGTTCTCCTTGAGGGAACATTAGGCGTCGGTTCGACCTAGGGCTCCATTTTGGAGACCAAAGTCAGAACCAAGACAGCTAAGGCTGTATAATATATTATGCTATTGTTTTATTGTGTTTTGGACTAACCCTGGATGCAGGACCGAAGGAACGAGTGTCTGCAGCTCAGAGTGCCTCAAAGGAGTGAGGCAACTGCTGACCAGGGCGCCCGAGATGTCCCGGGCGCCCCCATGGTGTTCACAACAACAATTCAACAGTACATAGCCAGGGCGCCCCCGCTGTCCCGGGCGCCCCCATTGCAAAACAACTCTGCCGCATCTGCGCCACATGCCCAGGGCGCCCCCGCTGTCCCGGGCGCCCCCAGCGCACAGGTGGCGCAAACCTTACCGAGGAGAGCTCAGCGCTGCGGATAAGGTTTGACCGGTCAACCAGGGCGCCCCCAGCGTCCAGGGCGCCCCAGTCAAGGCCTTATCCCGAGGATTAAGGGATAAGTCGACGACCGCGCCGCTTGTGGATCTGCTGCCACGTGGGGGGGTGCCCCCGTCGACCAGGGCGCCCCCAGGCCCTATATAAAGGGCCCTCGACCCCCTTCCTGAAGGCACGACTTCCTTCGACAATTCTGCGCTCTTCTGCTTCCACGACACACTCAAGAAAGCTGCCAACTCAAGCCGACGACGTCCCGCTGCTCCGGAACTTCGATCTTCACCGGACGTCGGTAACAAGAGTTGTATTTAAGTTTACGAAAAAGATTTTTATTATTTGTCTTGTAAACTTTTGCGAACATATAGAATTGCCCGCAGAAAACGGTCAACGACCATGGGCCTTGGAGTAGGAGTCGACCCAGGCTCCGAACCAAGTAAACCGGCTGTGTTTGCGTTGTTGTGTTCTCTTTTATTTCCGCTGCTCACCCGCTCTTTTTAAATCCGAACGAATTGCGACATTCACCCCCCCCCCCTCTCGCATTTCTCGATCCAACAAGTGGTATCAGAGCGGGGATTTCAAACTTGGTGCAACCACCAGTTTGGAATATTTTTTTTCGGATTTTTTTTTTCTTCTAATCAATTTTTTTATCTCGCACTACTAATCCAAGACCAAGTCTTGGGACATTTCTTTTGTAAATTTTTTTAGTGTAAATGTCTATGCAAGAGGGATACAGCACCGCAAGACCTCCACTCTTTAGTGGAGAAGACTTTTCCTACTGGAAAAGTCGCATGGAGGTCCACCTGAAAACTCAGGTGGACATGTGGATCATTATCCAGTCCGGTCTGGAGATCCCACGAAATACAGAAGGAATTCCACAAAGCTACTGGGAATGGGACAACACTCTCAAACGCAAAATTGAAGCTGACGCCAAAGCAACTCAGACTCTCCAATGCGGATTAACGAAAGAGGAGCTGAACCGAGTAGGCCCCTTCAACAGTGCAAAGGAGTTATGGGCTAAACTAATCGAGCTCCACGAAGGAACCTTAGACACGAGGATCAGCAAAAGGGACCTGCTACTGAACAAGCTCTTCACCATCAAAATGGCAGATAACGAGACAGCAGCTCAGCTCCATGCAAGAATTCAAGAGGTAATGAACGGTCTTCATACAATAGGTCACAAGGTTGAAAATCGTGACCTAATAAGGTACGCCCTAAACGCATTCCCTAGAACTACCTTGTGGGCATCTATGGTGGATGCATACAAGGTCTCTAGGGATCTCTCAAAAATTAAGTTAGATGAGTTATTCTCTGAACTTGAACTGCATGAACAGACTAACTGTAATTTGGTCGAGAAAAGTATATCTTTCTTTGCAGGGAAAACAGGAAAGACGACCAAGAAACAAACTCAAGTTGAACTCGAATCTACCTCAGATTCAGAAACAGAAGATCAAGAAGAAGATCAATCTGAACTGGACCGGCTAGCTCGAAGCTACTACAAAAAGCTGAAGAACCAAACCAACACACGAAGAATAAGTCGTAGAAAGGACGGACAAGCTGAACCAGCAACTGACAAACACAAACCCAACGTAACCTGCTACGAATGCAAGAAGAAGGGCCACTACAAGACTGAGTGTCCAAGTCTAAAGGAGTCCAAAAAGACCAGGAAGAAGAAGGCACTGCAAGCAACCTGGGACGAGTCTTCCTCAGAAGAAGAAGAAGAAGCACCCCAGTCCAATCTTCTAGCCCTGACCACTTCGAGTCAAATCGAGACTGACTCAGACTCAAACCAGGACGACGGCAAGCTGACCATCTCCGACAACGGCGAAATAAGGGTAACGGGTTTTTCGAAATTAGAGTTGAATTCGCTTATTTCCTATCTATCCCGAGATTTGGCGAAAGCCAAACTCCGAATCGAATCCCTCCGACAGGAAGTAAAACTCCTGAAAGAGGGAGCTGTTTCTGAGTCCTTAACTGAGAAAATTCAGGAAAGAACCCCTGATCAAGTTGAAAAACTTGAATCAGAAAATTCCTCCCTGAAAACTCAAGTCAAGGACTTAAGAACAGCATTAGAACGATTCACTTCTGGTTCCAAGAATCTTGATCTGATTCTGGGAAAACAGAAGTCCGTTCTAAACCGATCCGGACTTAGCTATAGAACCAAGTCTCGGCAAAGATCTTACTTTGCTGTACTGAACCAGTCAAGACCTAAGGTTCAGGCATGGGTGCCAAAACTGTGCCTGACCAAACCAACTGGTTCAAATCAATTTTGGATCCCTAAGGACAAGATTCACATCTTGCCTAACCCATACAGAGGCTTTAGTCCAGGGGGAGCCAAAATCAAAACAATTTTTATAATTAAATAATTTTTCTTATTGATTGCTTGTTTATTTAATTTTTTTTTAAAATTGCCATGCTTAGAATTAGGAATACTTAGATTTAAGGACTAAATTACTTGAAACTTGAAAACATAGCACTGGGAGGAGGTGAGATGATAGTACGTTGGGGAAACCAACTCTAATAAGATCAAGTCTACTTGGTCTCCTTAGACTGGTGAAACCAGCCGAAGCTACCGATCCAAGACCCAAGCTAGTTAGACCAGAAAATGACCCAAGTTAATTTGAAAATGAAATTTCATTAAAAGGCTTTGTCAAGGAAAGGGTGGATGATCCCATAAGGCTACGGCCAAAGAAGGCCTAGTGCCTCGCCAAGACCTGGAAGCCAATTTCTGAAATTCAAATTCAAATTATCTTTTGTCAAATTCGAATCTAACTCAAATTTCAAATAATTATAGATTCTAATCTGTTTTCAAAACCTCTATTTCTTAAAATCTATTTCTTTTTCAAAAATCACTTAATCTATTTTTCAAAATTTCTAAACTTATTTGTTTAAAAATCTGTTTCCAAAAGTAAATAACTTTTCGAAAATAAATTGAAATTCCTTTTCAAAACTAATTTCTACCCTCAAACCTGTCTCACAAAAACCTTAAGGTTAACGTGTTTGAAAATCCTAGATTCAGTGAGACAGGAAAATTAAGCTCAAATTAAACCACCTTGCTTGTGCCTTAATAATCATGGTCAAACTGTCGTTAACTTAGTCAAACAAAGTCAAACAGTCAATCCTGTTCAATACAGTCAAAAAGTCAAAAGGCTGCTAACTAGGGCGCCCTGACCGTCCCGGGCGCCCCCAACTGCTCAGAGTCAAAGGCTGCTGAAAGCAGTCCTAAAGGCCGCCCGTGACCTGTCGGGCACCCTTGACAACGAACAGCTCCAGTCAAAGCAGCAAAAGCTGCATTTGACCGACTTCACATGGGCGCCCGTGACCTGTCGGGCGCCCCTATTCAGTTCTGTCCCCACGCTGATTAAAGCAGCCAAAAGGCTGCGATCAACTATCTTTGACCAGGGCGCCCGTGACCTTTCGGGCGCCCCCATCAAAACCTATCGACCACACCTCTAAGGGTAGTCAAAAGCTGCAGACAAACAGCCTTCGACTAGGGCGCCCGTGACCTGTCGGGCGCCCCCACAGAACTTTTTCACTGACCTTGGCAGCCCGTGACCGATTGAGGGCGCCCGTGACCTCCCGGGCGCCCCCCCCCCCCCCACCTCACTATAAAAGGGACCCGAGACTCCCTCATTTCCCACACCAAAAACACTTCCTTCTTCCCACTCTATTCATTCTTTGGGATCAAGTGAACCCTAAAGCTTCCCTTGCCGCAACCATGCCTCCAAGGTATGAAATTTACTTTGGGTACTTAATTTTTGTCATTTTTTTAAATTGCAAATTCTAAATTCAATTATGCCTTTTCCTATAATCTAAGTTCTTATTCTCAATATACTTACCTTCTTCTCATCTAGAAAACGCCGAGCAGTTCAGTCGATCCCCGGTAACGAGCCCAGTCCCTACCCTAGGTCGAATCCCGGTTTCGAGCCCAGTCCCGACCCTAGGTTTCCGAACCTAGAACTTTGTAACAAATTCGCTCGAACCACATATGTTCCGATTAAGACAAGTTATCTTAACCGTCATTTCTTTTCCCAATCTTGTCCAGTCGCAATGTCCGCAATTAACTTCTATCAACTGGATAACCTCGTATTCTGCACACATTCAATCAACAAATCCCTATGTGCAGAATTTTACAACAACATAGTTAGGCAAGATCACTTGACTTTCGTCACTACAGTTCAAGGAATACCCTTAAGCATCACTCCTACCTTACTGAACCGATTTCTGGGACTCCGACCATCTAAGTCCATCTTTTGTTGTTATCCTCCAAGGAACCTGCCTTTCGATGCCCCCTACTCTCACATTGACCTAAACACCTTATACAACTATTTCTTTGGGGAGGCAATTGTAACACCCCAAATTTGTCAATGTAAAATCATGACAATGTATGAAAACGGTTATAATGAAATGATATAAATTTCATGCAATCACATGCTATAAAATGTTATGAATGCATGAAATATTATATGCATGAAATATTATATTCATGAAATATTATTATCATGAAATATTAGCATGAAATATTATATTCATGAAAATGGAATATTAAAAATATTATGAAATAATATTTTTGGGATATTATGAAATATTCTGAATTCATAAAATATTATTCATATTATGAATTTCATGATGGGCTTGGTTTATTGGGCTTGGAAATGAATGGTGCTAAAAAGAAAGTGCAAAGTGGAGGGAGCAAGGATTGAACCTTGGACCTCCTAGTTGCACTCACCATGTCATAACCAATGAACCAAGCAATATTTCATGTAGAAGGAGAAAGGAACATGCTTGTTAAGTGGGTAAGAGTGAAGAGACATGTCTTTCATGAGAAAAGTATAAATAGGTGGAAGTTGGAGCAACTTCCTTCTTTCCTTTTCTTCTTCCTCTTCATCTTCCAAAACCGAAACCTCTCTTCTTCCTTCTTCCAATTTTCGAAAAAACCTTAGGCAAGGGTTCTAACCCTAGGGCAAATTCAAGAGGGAGAAATCCAAGTGATCTTGTCATCTACCAAGACCAAGGATTCTTAGAAAGAAGATTTGGAAGAAAAAGATCTTCACATACCCTTCAAGTGTAGGGTACCCTACGGTCTAAAGGAATTTCCAGCGCTAGGATATAAGTATCCTCTCGCCTGTGGCATAATGGTTATTGAATGTATGTTTGTTTTATCCCTTTGAAAATTTGCAAGAACTTCCCTAGTGGAAGTTTCGGCCAACTCTTGTAAGGGGTCCAAGAGAAGGTTTTTGATCCAACTTGATGCATGGGAAGACCTTAAGATTTAGGGTATACATGTAGATAGATTTTCTTCATGGTGTAAAGAACAAAACCTAGGGTTTTGCCCTTTAATGGGTTTCGGCCACCTATGCTTGGAGGTCCAAGAAGGGGATTTTTGATTAAGCTTCGATATATGTTAGTACCCCTAGGGACTTTATACTCATATGCGATATTTCCAAATTTTTGGAAGGACAAGAATTAGGGTTTTAGTGCCCTACAACTTTCGGCCACCCCCTTGGAGGGAGGCCTTGGTCCCTTTGGTTATAAGAATACATTCCTTAAAACTTAACGTAAATGTGTATGGGTTTTCTTAATGGTGTTATGTACAAAATTCTAGGGTTACCCCATGTGTAGGTTTCGGCCAAGAGAAGAATGGCTAGAGTTTTTGTGATGCTTGATATCCTATTATGTTCCCATGATTAGAATGGTAGATAAAATGTTGTATATACATGTGTGGTTTCGTGAATGATGACTTGTCCAAGAACCCTAGAAACCCCACCTTATCATTCGGCCACCCCTTGCAAATTAGGGTTAGTGAATGCTAATCCCAATATGAGATATAAACCATGTTTCAATTGTTAACATGAAAGGTACTTGAGGTGTTTGTAGAAATGCTTGAATGAATGCTTGCTTGGAAAACCAAATTCCCTTACTTGTATGTTTCGGCCAACCCTAGCTCTAGGGTTAGGAAGTACCTAATGAAACCATGAAGCATGCTACACTTATATGATGTGTGTATAAATTATGTGACCTATCTTGTTAGGTATAAAAGCATGCCTTATAGCCCATGGGGCACTTTGATGATATGAACATGATGTGTTGATAATATGCTAAAAAGGGTTACTCTATTGAAACTGGGATCAAGAGCACCCGAATGCGTGGTGTGTCCCTAGGGGATCAAGAGCACCCGAATGTGTGGTGTGTCCCTTTGAGAAGTGATTAAGAGTACCTTTAGGCATATACTTATATGAGTAATTGCATGATAAATTACTTTACTTTGGAAAGTTGTCTACCCGACTCGGAAGGGGGTCGTTAAACAAATCCAATGAGCATGTTAAGGTCATGGCATTGGTAGGACGGAAGGGTCCTGCTCTAATTAGATTGGTGGCTCGCTACCCCAATTTATTAGGGAACGCGCATGATGATGTGGTACGACAACTGGGCCCTGGATGATGATATGTTATTTTGAAGTACTTACCGTTATGGAACTGTTTTGAAAAACATATTTTCTCATCATGTGATTTTGTTCCGTAAAGTACTTAGAGATAAATTGATGTGATATTTATGATGCTTTGATGAGATGCTTATGATGCTGATAATTCTATCTGATTATTGTGTACATGATATGATGTATTGATATGGATTTTGCGAGTAGGCCCGGATTCTTACTAAGCATGTTTTGCTTACTAGTTCCTGTTATTTTTCTTATGCTGCAGATAGCGGTAAGAAATACTCGAACTAAGGGAAGAGGCAGAGGGAAGATTGGAGGATGTGTGTGGTGATGGCTCGGGAAAGGATGAAAGATTCTATCTACCTTAGTTTATCTAGAATCTAAACTGCTTCCCATAATTACGATCGAAATTGTATTACTTTACTCTGAATATATGATGACTGTGACTACTCTTCTGTTAGAGATATGGAACCTAGGTCATGTTAGATAATACTATTGTTAATGTCTAATTCCTATAGTATGCATGCCAGTAAAATGCTAGATGTTAATACTTTCGGTTGCTTATAAATGCTTCTTTTGTATATGCTTCTTTTGCATGTGCCTAAGACTAGATAACTCTTGCTATATGCTTATTAAGACTAGATAACTCTTGCTATATGCTTATTTGAGATTTTCTGCTTTAGTGTGTTAAATGATTTCCATATTAGGTTGTAAATGCATGAAGATATAAATGAAATGGAAAAACCTTGCTTGGTAATTTAGTTTTCAATAAGCATGCTTATTACTAGTTCATGTATTGTAACTGTTTGGTTGGATATACATGTTTAACATGACTGGATGATATGAATGTATGGACCCGTAACCCCGCCTTTAGGGTAGATATAAGGTCGGGCGTTACAAGTTGGTATCAGAGCAGATTTCCCCTCCATCACACACACATCAAGCTTCCTCCTGCCGCCTCCAAGTAAGAAATCCTAACTCGCTTATATTATTGCATGTACAGTAATGATATTGATAGAGATGATTTATGTTTGCATGATATGAAGAAGATTAATACTTGCATAACAAGTGAAGGTAGAATTAATGCTCATATAGTCATTTACTGTCTATATGATAAATATGGCTAGAGGACGTAGCAATCGGGGTAATGAGACAGTTGAGAGCACAGTGGAATTAGTAGACTGGCTCGAGCATGAGAAAATAAATGTGTCTCATTCTACCTCACTGGCGACACCAGGATATGGTGGGAACGGGTAAAAGCTAGAAGGTCAGTGGATCAGATGAAGTGGAAGGACTTCGAGTCTGAATTTCTGTTCTGACAACACTGCCCTCGGGTGAGGTGATGCCCTCTACCCAAATGTTGCGTGCTGCACCAATCAGAATCGCAGATAGGAAACTTTACTGCGACCTGATAGTGCTTGATATGCAAGATTATGATGTGATATTGGGCATGGATTTCTTGAATAAATACGGCGCTTCTATTGAGTGCCGAAAACGAAGGTTATCTTCCGACCCGAGACGGGGATTCTCTTTGAATTTATCGGAGAGCCGAAGAAGAAGACTGGCAAATTCTTATCGGCTCTGAAAGCAAGGAAAATGTTAGAGAATGGATGTTCTGGATTTCTAGCTCATGTGGTTGATACACGTCCTACAGAGGACCCGAAGCTAGAAGACGTCAAAGTTGTATGCAACTATCCAGAGGTATTTCCTGATGACTTACCAGGGTTAGCACCTGAAAGAGAGGTTGAATTTGCCATTGATTTGATTCCTGGTACTAATCCCATTTCTAAGGCACCGTACCGTATGGCGCCGACGGAATTAAAGGAATTACAAGGACAGTTACAAGAGCTTCTCGACAAGGGACTTATTCGCCCTAGTCATTCCCCCTGGGGAGCTCCCGTACTGTTCGTCAAAAAGAAGGACGGGTCGATGCGTATGTGTATCGACTATCGGGCATTAAATAATGTGACCGTAAAGAACAGGTACCCTCTACCCAGGATAGATGACCTGTTCGATCAGTTAAAGGGAGCTACGGTTTTCTCTAAGATTGATCTGAGGTCTGGTTATCACCAAGTCCGGGTGAAAAATGAGGATATACCCAAAACTGCTTTCCGGACGAGATACGGACATTATGAGTTCGTAGTGATGCCGTTTGGAGTCACTAATGCTCCGGCAATATTCATGGACCTTATGAATCGGATTTTCTCGGCATTTCTCGACAGATTTGTGATCGTCTTCATCGACGACATCCTTATTTATTCGAGGACTTCCGAAGAGCATGCAGAGCACCTGGGTATAGTATTACAGATTCTTCAGAAAGAACAACTGTATGCTAAATTTTCTAAATGTGAGTTCTGGCTGAATCAAGTATCATTCTTGGGGCATATCATCTCCAAGGACGGAGTGATGGTCGACCCAATTAAAATTGAGGCCGTAAGTAACTGGTCCAGACCCAAGAATGCAAGCGAGGTCAGAAGTTTTCTGGGGCTAGCCGGATATTACAGAAAATTCGTAGAGAACTTCTCTCGAATTGCGGCTCCTATGACAGCTCTGACAAAGAAAGATAAGAAATATATCTGGACCGACGAATGCGAGAAGAGTTTCTCTGAACTGAAAAGGAGACTGACTAGCGCTCCTATATTGACTCTTCCGGAAAATGATACGGGTTTCGATATGTACAGCGACGCATCCAAACTTGGACTCGGAGCTGTACTTATGCAAAATGGGAAGGTAATTGCCTATGCCTCTAGGCAACTGAAGGAACATGAAAAGAATTATCCTACCCATGATTTGGAACTAGCAGCGGTGGTCTTTGCGCTGAAAACATGGAGGCATTATTTATATGGCACTCAGTGCAAGGTCTTTACTGATCACCAGAGTCTGCGGTATTTCTTCACCCAGAAGGACCTGAATATGCGACAACGCCGATGGCTCGAGTTGGTCAAGGACTACGACTGTGAGATCTTGTACCATCCGGGAAAAGCCAACAAGGTAGCGGATGCTCTCAGTAGAAAATCATGTGCTACATTGTTGTCTTTATCAGCTTTGTCACAACCCTTAGGGAAAGAGATTATGGATTTCGGAATCGAGATTATATCGGGACAGCTTTCTACTCTACAGATTGCGCCGACATTATTTGAGGGTATTCTGGAGAAGCAGAATCTTGATCCGAGTCTTCAGAGAATCAAGCAAGAGATTCTTGAAGGCAAGGGCGAGGGATTCCGGATTTCCGATAGTGGAGTTTTATATCTCCGGGATCGATTATGCGTTCCCGACGACTCCGACTTACGGACAAGGATACTCGAGGAAGCTCACGGCACACCTTACGCGATGCATCCTGGGTCTACCAAGATGTATCAAGATCTGAAAGGTAAATTTTGGTGGTCCGGCATGAAGAAAGATGTAGCCCATTATATTAGTATGTGTTTGACCTGCCAGAGGGTCAAAGCAGAACACCAGAGACCTGGGGGAGTTCTGCAGCCTCTACCTATTCCCGAGTGGAAATGGGAGGACATATCTATGGATTTTATATCAGGGCTGCCTCGGACTACAAATGGATATGATAGTATATGGGTAATTGTAGACCGGCTGACCAAGTCCGCGCATTTTCTGGCTATCAGGATGACTTATTCAGTTGAGCAGTTGGCTCAACTGTACGTCAAGGAGATTGTCCGACTACACGGGGTTCCCAAGACCATCGTCTCTGACCGAGACGGTCGATTTACTTCTGATTTTTGGGGACACGTGCAGAAGGCCCTTGGCACGAAGCTGAAGTTCAGTACAGCCTTTCACCCCCAGACTGACGGGCAGACTGAACGAGTAAACCAGATACTAGAAGATATGTTACGGGCTTGCGTCTTGGACTTCAAGGGAAGCTGGTGTCGATACCTGAGCCTGGCAGAGTTTGCTTATAACAACAGTTATCAGGCTACTATCGGGATGGCACCGTATGAAGCACTATACGGAAGAAAATGCAGATCTCCTTTATGCTGGCATGAGAGTGGTGAAAAGAAGGAGATGGGACTCCAGATTGATATTGTCAATGAGACCACTCAGGCTATTAAGAATATCCGCCAGAGAATAGAGACTGCACAGAGTCGGCAGAAGAGCTACGCTGATAAGCGACGCAGACCGCTCGAGTTCGAGGTTGGGGATTCGGTATTTCTGAAGGTAGCCCCTATGAAAGGGGTGATGAGATTCGGAAAGAAGGGGAAACTGAGTCCGCGATACGTGGGACCCTACCAGATTTTGAGACGAGTAGGCAAAGTGGCCTACGAACTGGAGTTACCGCCAGAAATGGCGGCTATCCACAACGTCTTCCACGTGTCGATGCTCAAGAAGTGTATCCCTGATGCAATTCAAATTATAGAACCCCCACCAGTGCAAGAACAAGAGAGTCCTAGTTCCGAACGCCGACCGATCCAGATCCTTGATCGGGAATTTAAAAGACTAAGGAACAAGGAAATATCCTTAGTAAAGGTTCTGTGGCGGAACGAGCAGTTCGAAGAAGCCACCTGGGAACAAGAAGATATGATGCGATCAAAGTATCCGGAACTATTTTAAAGTTCGGGACGAACTTTTTATAAGGTGTGTAGGATTGTAACACCCCAATTTTTACAATCCTGAATACCTGGGGAATTGTTTAAAGTTCGGGACGAACTTTCTATAAGAGAGGGAGGATTGTAACACCCCAAATTTGTCAATGTAAAATCATGACAATGTATGAAAACGGTTATAATGAAATGATATAAATTTCATGCAATCACATGCTATAAAATGTTATGAATGCATGAAATATTATATGCATGAAATATTATATTCATGAAATATTATTATCATGAAATATTAGCATGAAATATTATATTCATGAAAATGGAATATTAAAAATATTATGAAATAATATTTTTGGGATATTATGAAATATTCTGAATTCATAAAATATTATTCATATTATGAATTTCATGATGGGCTTGGTTTATTGGGCTTGGAAATGAATGGTGCTAAAAAGAAAGTGCAAAGTGGAGGGAGCAAGGATTGAACCTTGGACCTCCTAGTTGCACTCACCATGTCATAACCAATGAACCAAGCAATATTTCATGTAGAAGGAGAAAGGAACATGCTTGTTAAGTGGGTAAGAGTGAAGAGACATGTCTTTTCATGAGAAAAGTATAAATAGGTGGAAGTTGGAGCAACTTCCTTCTTTCCTTTTCTTCTTCCTCTTCATCTTCCAAAACCGAAACCTCTCTTCTTCCTTCTTCCAATTTTCGAAAAAACCTTAGGCAAGGGTTCTAACCCTAGGGCAAATTCAAGAGGGAGAAATCCAAGTGATCTTGTCATCTACCAAGACCAAGGATTCTTAGAAAGAAGATTTGGAAGAAAAAGATCTTCACATACCCTTCAAGTGTAGGGTACCCTACGGTCTAAAGGAATTTCCAGCGCTAGGATGTAAGTATCCTCTCGCCTGTGGCATAATGGTTATTGAATGTATGTTTGTTTCATCCCTTTGAAAATTTGCAAGAACTTCCCTAGTGGAAGTTTCGGCCAACTCTTGTAAGGGGTCCAAGAGAAGGTTTTTGATCCAACTTGATGCATGGGAAGACCTTAAGATTTAGGGTATACATGTAGATAGATTTTCTTCATGGTGTAAAGAACAAAACCTAGGGTTTTGCCCTTTAATGGGTTTCGGCCACCTATGCTTGGAGGTCCAAGAAGGGGATTTTTGATTAAGCTTCGATATATGTTAGTACCCCTAGGGACTTTATACTCATATGCGATATTTCCAAATTTTTGGAAGGACAAGAATTAGGGTTTTAGTGCCCTACAACTTTCGGCCACCCCCTTGGAGGGAGGCCTTGGTCCCTTTGGTTATAAGAATACATTCCTTAAAACTTAACGTAAATGTGTATGGGTTTTCTTAATGGTGTTATGTACAAAATTCTAGGGTTACCCCATGTGTAGGTTTCGGCCAAGAGAAGAATGGCTAGAGTTTTTGTGATGCTTGATATCCTATTATGTTCCCATGATTAGAATGGTAGATAAAATGTTGTATATACATGTGTGTTGTTTCGTGAATGATGACTTGTCCAAGAACCCTAGAAACCCCACCTTATCATTCGGCCACCCCTTGCAAATTAGGGTTAGTGAATGCTAATCCCAATATGAGATATAAACCATGTTTCAATTGTTAACATGAAAGGTACTTGAGGTGTTTGTAGAAATGCTTGAATGAATGCTTGCTTGGAAAACCAAATTCCCTTACTTGTATGTTTCGGCCAACCCTAGTTCTAGGGTTGGGAAGTACCTAATGAGACCATGAAGCATGCTATTACATATGTGATATGTGTATAAATTATGTGACCTATCTTGTTAGGTATAAAAGCATGCCTTATAGCCCATGGGGCACTCTTATGACATGAACATGATGTGGTTGATAATATGCCTAAAAAGGGTTACTCTATTAAAACTGGGATCAAGAGCACCCGAATGCGTGGTGTGTCCCTAGGGGATCAAGAGCACCCGAATGCGTGGTGTGTCCCTTTGAGAAGTGATTAAGAGTACCTTTAGGCATATACTTATATGAGTAATTGCATGATAAATTACTTTACTTTGGAAAGTTGTCTACCCGACTCGGAAGGGGGTCGTTAAACAAATCCAATGAGCATGTTAAGGTCATGGCATTGGTAGGACGGAAGGGTCCTGCTCTAATTAGATTGGTGGCTCGCTACCCCAATTTATTAGGGAACGCGCATGATGATGTGGTACGACAACTGGGCCCTGGATGATGATATGTTATTTTGAAGTACTTACCGTTATGGAACTGTTTTGAAAAACATATTTTCTCATCATGTGATTTTGTTCCGTAAAGTACTTAGAGATAAATTGATGTGATATTTATGATGCTTTGATGAGATGCTTATGATGCTGATAATTCTATCTGATTATTGTGTACATGATATGATGTATTGATATGGATTTTGCGAGTAGGCCCGGATTCTTACTAAGCATGTTTTGCTTACTAGTTCCTGTTATTTTTCTTATGCTGCAGATAGCGGTAAGAAATACTCGAACTAAGGGAAGAGGCAGAGGGAAGATTGGAGGATGTGTGTGGTGATGGCTCGGGAAAGGATGAAAGATTCTATCTACCTTAGTTTATCTAGAATCTAAACTGCTTCCCATAATTACGATCGAAATTGTATTACTTTACTCTGAATATATGATGACTGTGACTACTCTTCTGTTAGAGATATGGAACCTAGGTCATGTTAGATAATACTATTGTTAATGTCTAATTCCTATAGTATGCATGCCAGTAAAATGCTAGATGTTAATACTTTCGGTTGCTTATAAATGCTTCTTTTGTATATGCTTCTTTTGCATGTGCCTAAGACTAGATAACTCTTGCTATATGCTTATTAAGACTAGATAACTCTTGCTATATGCTTATTTGAGATTTTCTGCTTTAGTGTGTTAAATGATTTCCATATTAGGTTGTAAATGCATGAAGATATAAATGAAATGGAAAAACCTTGCTTGGTAATTTAGTTTTCAATAAGCATGCTTATTACTAGTTCATGTATTGTAACTGTTTGGTTGGATATACATGTTTAACATGACTGGATGATATGAATGTATGGACCCGTAACCCCGCCTTTAGGGTAGATATAAGGTCGGGCGTTACAGCAATGGACCCTGCAGGAGGGCAGTTCCACTCCACTCGACTTCCGATTCAGGACTACACTCTCTATAGAGTGATTGTCCGTTGCATCCTTCCTCTGTCCACTAGGGACATAGCCACGATGAGACCCTTTCACACCTTTCTCCTCTATGCCTTTATCCACCATTTGGATATAGATATAGGTCTTCACCTCTTTCACTGTATCCTACATGCCTCTGGTGTGTCCACTCAGGGAAGGGTCCGCACCCCCTACTGCCACGTCATCACCTGGATCCTCCACCATCACGGCCGAAACATCACTGACGGCGAGATTAGTACGATGACCGACTTCGACGAGATAGGATATAGGAACTTTTCCTTAGCCGGTATAGATGTCTCGGGCGCCGGGGTTCTGACTTGGAGACGCCGACCAGCCGCACAGGACATTGCAGACGAGGAGGTCGACGTTGCCGACATAGCAGCAGAGGGAGCTCAGCCCGATACTCCGACACTCTACGAGCGAGTATCGCTCCTCGAGACACAGGTTCAGTCACTCCGGGAAGAATCGGAGGCATACCACCTTGAGCAGTTGGAAATTAATCAGGGCTACTATACAGAGTATATGAGCGCGTTTGCAGCAGAGAGGGACGAAAGAAACACCCAGTATGAGGAGATGATGACCATGCTCAGATCCTGGCATCCAGGCTCCCCTGATCAGCCTGGTCCCTCCTCCTAGATGACTTGGATATGTACTCATTTGACTATCCCTACTGAGTAGGGTTGACTTCTGTAGACTTGTACTAGACCTTTGTTTGACTTATGCTTATCCTAGCTTGGCTTGTTTATTTCTGAATTGATTAAGTTAGAACTATGTTTAATAGAGTAGAATATTTTTTGGCTTCTACTTTAATTGAAAATGTCTTAATTGACTTTTTGCTAAAAATGTTTTACTTTGATTTTAAATTCTTTTTCGTCTTTTCTTAGTTTTATTTTCAAAATTACCCCCTTCAAAATTAGGTTTTTTCGAAATGGACTTAGCCTAGGCTCTAACCCTAGAACTGCATGCACCTATAGCTCTAGAAGCCAGCATCTCACAAGCACCATAGGGTACTTTGAATGATAACCTAGAAAGGGTTGAGATGCTTAGGTCTTTGCCTTAACTCAAGATGCTTTAAGTCAGTGCATCTGCAGTAGTTGGGGCACTAAATACAAACTGAACAGCAATCAAGTTAAGTATCAAGTTTAGACAATCTAACTTGAAGAATGCACTTAACTTGACTAACCCTAGCAAAAGCTACTGTTTATAACAGTTAGTAAGTAGCTAATAGGGTTAGACAGGTCCCTAAAGATTTAACCAGACTTAGATACCAGCTCGGTTCAGTACAGTAAATACTTTATTTATTTATTGCAAATATTGTATTTTTTTGCATTTTTTTGATATATGTCAAAGGGGGAGAGTTGGAAAGGAAACAGGGACAGGGAACAAAAATGTTTTCCTTGCTCTGAATTGCATAGTTAAAAACTCAAAATTTAGAAAGTTTAGAAACAAAAAAGTCTAAGTTTAGAAAGTTTTCCTAAAAACTCAAAATTTGCTAAAGTATGAAAACTTCTTCAAACTTAGAACATTTTTATTGTCAAAAGTATTTAAACTTAAAACCACCTACTTTTGAAAAACCTAGGGGGAGATTTCTTCCAGGGGGAGAAAATCTAACTTAGGATTTCAATTTCATCATTTTTTTCCTTAATCTTTTGAACTAGGTTGCCATATATCAAAAAGGGGGAGATTGTTGATGCAGATTGCACCCAAGTCAAACCTGTATTTTGATATTGGCAAAAGGGTTCAAAAGTTAAGGGTTATTTGTTATCTAACAAATGCTACTTAAGTGTACAGGAAAAGCCCTAGCGAAGGACTGCTAGGCCCTGGCGAAGGACTGCCAGAATGGAAAAACCCTAGCGAAGGATTGCTAGGTCCTGGCGAAGGGCTGCCAGAAGACAAGCCCTAGCGAAGGACTGCTAGGCTGGCGAAGGGCTGCCAGAAGAAAAGACCTAGCGAAGGGTAGCTAGGCACCAAGCGAAGGGCAGCTTGGTAACTCAAGACCTGGCGAAGGATTGCCGGGCAAAAGTCCAACTGGAGGATCCGGCTGGCACCAGGTAAACTCTCCCGAGAGGAGTAGGTGAGGGCGCGTTCTCCTTGAGGGAACATTAGGCGTCGGTTCGACCTAGGGCTCCATTTTTGAGACCAAAGTCAGAACCAAGACAGCTAAGGCTGTATAATATATTATGCTATTGTTTTATTGTGTTTTGGACTAACCCTGGATGCAGGACCGAAGGAACGAGTGTCTGCAGCTCAGAGTGCCTCAAAGGAGTGAGGCAACTGCTGACCAGGGCGCCCGAGATGTCCCGGGCGCCCCCATGGTGTTCACAACAACAATTCAACAGTACATAGCCAGGGCGCCCCCGCTGTCCCGGGCGCCCCCATTACAAAACAACTCTGCCGCATCTGCGCCACATGCCCAGGGCGGGCCCCGCTGTCCCGGGCGCCCCCAGCGCACAGGTGGCGCAAACCTTACAGAGGAGAGCTCAGCGCTGCGGATAAGGTTTGACCGGTCAACCAGGGCGCCCCCAGCGTCCAGGGCGCCCCAGTCAAGGCCTTATCCCGAGGATTAAGGGATAAGTCGACGACCGCGCCGCTTGTGGATCTGCTGCCACGTGGGGGGGCGCCCCCGTCGACCAGGGCGCCCCCAGGCCCTATATAAAGGGCCCTCGACCCCCTTCCTGAAGGCACGACTTCCTTCGACAATTCTGCGCTCACCTGCTTCCACGACACACTCAAGAAAGCTGCCAACTCAAGCCGACGACGTCCCGCTGCTCCGGAACTTCGATCTTCACCGGACGTCGGTAACAAGAGTTGTATTTAAGTTTACGAAAAAGATTTTTATTATTTGTCTTGTAAACTTTTGCGAACTTATAGAATTGCCCGCAGAAAACGGTCAACGACCGTGGGCCTTGGAGTAGGAGTCGACCCAGGCTCCGAACCAAGTAAACCTGCTGTGTTTGCGTTGTTGTGTTCTCTTTTATTTCCGCTGCTCACCCGCTCTTTTTAAATCCGAACGAATTGCGACATTCACCCCCCCTCTCTCGCATTTCTCGATCCAACAGGACATTGAGTCTTCGAAAGACTCACACCATGTGACATTGGTAGAAATCTCTTCTTGGAATTCTGCATGGCAAAATGATTAAGCACCTTGTCAATATATGTACTCTGACTTAAGTTAAGCAATTACTTAGACCTATCTCTATAGATCTTGATGCTTAGGATATAGGCTGCTTCACCTAAGTCTTTCATTGAGAAACAATTCCCTAGCCACGTCTTCACTGACTGTAGTGAAGAGATATCATTCCCAATGAGGAGTATGTCATCTACATACAAGATTAGGAAGATAACTGTGCTCCCACTAACCCTCTTGTAGACACAGGGTTCATCTTCATTCTTGATGAAACCAAACGCTTTGATTGCATCATCGAATCGAAGATTCCAACTTTGAGAAGCTTGCTTTAGCCCATAAATGGACCTTTGCAACTTACATACTTTTCCATCATGCTCTGGATCTACAAAACCCTCAGGTTGTGTCATGTACACATCCTCGAGTAGATTCCCATTTAGGAATGCGGTTTTGACATCCATCTTCCAGATCTTGTAATCATGGTAAGATGTAATAGCAAGCATAATCTGAATAGACTTAAGCATCGCAACTGGTGAAAAGGTTTTATCATAGTCGATACCATGAATTTGCTTGAAACCTTTAGCTACCAATCACCCTTTATAGGTATGCATGAGTCCATCCATGTCAGTCTTTCTTCTAAAGACCCACTTACACCCGATGGGTTTATTTCCCTCTGGTGGATCAACCAAAGTCCATACTTGGTTAGTGTACATGGATTCCATTTCGGACCTCATGGCTTCTAGCCATTTCTCAGAATCTGGGCTCATCACAGCTTCTTGATAGGTTGTAGACTCATTCAACTCAATAAGCGTAACGTCATTATGGTCGGACAAGAGAAATGAGTATCTCTCAGGATAACGACGTATCCTAACAGATCTGCGAAGAGGTTGGTCTACTTGAACAGCTTGTTGTTCCACAACTTCATGTGCAACAATCTCATGATCCACAACATCTTGTGGTGCCTGTTCAATGTCCATTAAGGCCTCAGTGCTATCTGTATCTTGAACTTCGTCAAGATGGATTTTACTCCCACTAAATCTTCTAGAAATAAACTCTTTTTCTAGAAAAATGTTATTTCTAGTGACAAACACTTTGCCTAGTGTGCGATTGTAAAAGTAATATCCCTTTATTTCCTTGGGATATCCTACAAAATAGCACTTATCAGATTTGGGTCCTAGTTTATCTGAGACTTGACATCGAACGTAAGTCTCACAACCCCAAATCTTCATAAAAGACATCATGAGCCTCTTCCCAGTCCATATCGTATATGGTGTCGTTATGACAGCATTGATGGAGCTCGGTTAAGTGTGAAAAGAGTCGTCTCTAGAGTGAATCCCCAGAAGGAAGTAGGAAAATCTGTTTGACTCATCATTGATCGTACCATATCTAATAGAGTATGATTTCTCCGCTCGGATACACCATTCCACTGTGGTGTTCCAGGTGGAGTGAGTTTGGATATGATCTCACACTCTGCTAGATGGTCACAAAACTCTTGGCTAAGGTATTCACCACCTCAATTTGATCGAAGCATCTTAATACTCTTGCCAAGTTGGTTTTGTACTTCACTCTTGAATTCTTTAAACTTTTCAAAGGATTCTGACTTGTGTTTCATGAGATACACATAGCCATATCTAATGACATCATCAGTGAAAGTGATGAAGTACTGATAGCCTCCTCTAGCTACGATATTGAAGGGGCCACTTACATCAGTATGTATGAGTCCTAACAAGTCTGTCGCTCTTTCGCCGTGTCCACTAAATGGAGTCTTGGTCATCTTGCCTAGAAGACAAGATTCACATGTCTCATATGATTCAAAATCAAATGAGTCTAGTAATCCATCCTTATGGAGCTGGGATATGCGACTCTCATTTATATGTCCTAAGCGACAATGCCAGAGATATGTTTGGTTCAAATCATTTGATTTGAACCGTTTGGTATTTATATTATAGATTGGGTTATCTAGATCTAGAACATAGAGTCCATTCATAAGTGGTGCATTATAATAGAACATGTCATTTAGCATTATAGAACAATATTTGTCTTTTATGATAAATGAAAAACCTTTCTTGTCCAAACAAGATACTGAAATTATGTTCTTAGTTAATGCAGGTACATAAAAGCACTCCTCTAGTTCTAAGATAAGCCCAGTGGGCAAAGACAAGGAATATGTTCCTACAGCAATAGCAACAACTCTTGCTCCATTGCCTACTCGTAGGTCCACTTCGCCCTTTGTCAATGATCTAGCTCTTTGAAGGCCCTACACATTAGTACAAATGTGAGATGCACATCCGGTATCTAATACCCAAGAAGAAGAGATAGATAGATTGACTTCTATAACAAAAATACCTAAGGCAGAAGTCTCACTTCTTTTCTTCTTTACTTCCTCCAGATAGAGTTTGCAATTCCTCTTCCAATGTCTGATCTCACCACAATGGGAGCAGGTCCCTTCCTTAGGCACTTTGCCTTTGTCCTTAAATGTAGTAGAATTGGCCTTGCCTTTGGCTTGGGCCTTACCCTTGCCATTAGGCTTCCATTTTCCTTTGCCCTTGTGTAGCATCAGTACATTGCTGGTCTTGGTTTTCTTGAGATTGGGTTCAGCAGTTCTCAACATACTGAGCATCTCAGGCAAAGGTTTGTCAATTTCATTCATGTTATAGTTCATGATAAATTGATTGTACCCTTCTGACAACGATTGCAGGATAAGTCTGTAGCCAATTCTTGGCCCAGTGAAAATCCTAGTCTTTCAAGGTTCACGATATACCCAATCATCTTGAGTACGTGAGTTCCTACAGGAGTTCCTTCTTACATCTTGTATGCAAATAAGGCTTTAGACACCTTAAACCGGTCGTGCCTAGGTTGCCCTTGATATAGTTGCTTTAGATGCTCAACAATATCATGTGCATTCATGTTCTCATGTTGCTTCTGAAGCTCAGAGTTCATGGTGGCAAGCATAATGCATGATACATCAAGTGCATCATCCTGATGCTTCTTGTAAGCATCCTTTTCAACACGGGTGGCGATAGCGAAGGGTGCGTTTGGAAGAGGTTGTTCTAGGACGTACAGTTTTCGTTCTTGTTTGGGGACTATCCTCACGTTTCTGTACCAGTCCAGGAAATTTGATCCGTTGAGCTTGTCCTTCTCAAGGATAGATCATAGAGAGAGAGTATTGTATGATCGAACGTGTTTGCTAGAGGGGGTGAATAGCAATTTTTTGACCCCCTTTCTTCCTACACGGTTAATTGCACAGTGGAATATACAATAAAAATAATAATAGACAATGCTAACAAACTGATTTACTTGGTATCCACCCCGGACGGGTGACAAATCCAAGAACCCGTCGGTGGATCATGCCCCGGATAACCTCCAGCTATCTCTGTCACTCCTTGTGGGTGGAGAAACCTCACCACAACACCAAGCAAACCTCTTATCACAAAGACTACTATCTTGCCTTTAACCAAGACATGATTCGTCAAACCTTTTAGCCAAGACGAAGTCGTCTAAAATAGAACTAAGTTTGAGACCCTCGCCACCAGTCGACTACTCATTTACCAGTCGACTGGTCTAGCCTTAATTGCTAGCCAACGGCTAGTTTTCGGGGTTACCAGTCGACTGCCAATTTACCAGTCGACTGGTCTAGGCCTGAAAGCATTCTATGAGTTTTATCAGTCAACTGCCTCCCAGTTAGTTGACTGCCCCACTCACACACCTAGGGTTTCCCTTCCCGAGTACACTTCTCTCAGCACTCGACCCCTAGGATTCCCTGAGTACAATCACATAGCACTCGTACCCTCACGACTCGACTGACTCCTCATCCGCAGCCTCGACTATTTCCTTCGCGCCCTCTTCATCTTCGGCTCCCGTCCCTCGGAGGCACGCAAGCCTCCAGCTTGCCTCCATGCCATCCTTCACGCATGCCTCGAAGTCCGCATCCATCAGCTTATCGTCCCTACTCTCCAAGGTCCCTCGGGTGCACAAAAGCCTCCAGCTTATCTCCATGCCACCCTTCACCGTACCAAGGTCATCTAGTCAAGTCCATATGTGTACCTGTACAACTTGCACACTCAACATACACATATAAGAACACAAGGGTAAATCAAACTTAATCCCTTTGCCCAAACATCAAAACACTTGGTCACTCCAGACCACAGATTGCCTCAACAATCTCCCCCTTTTTGGTATTTGGCAATACATTTAAGTTAGGAAAAGCAAAATAGTAGTCAATAGCAAAAACAATGCATATGCAATGCAAAGATGGATCCTATCCCCAGGCATCCAACACCTAACCCTCCAACTTAGGACTTTTCACAGCTAACTCTCCAAGTTATGAATATTCCACAGGCATCCGACACCTAACCCTTCAAGTTAGGACTTTCCTCCAAACCGGGTTCTTTAAAGCTTCTCCCAAGCTCCCCTACATTGTGTCGATGCAGTCTGACCCTGATTATTGTTTTGGTATTGACATCGATTTTAGTTTAGGTTGATGGTTATTATGATTATGGTTAAGTCTTGATCGAGGATTAGGCATGTTATGGAAAACCCTAGCTTGGAGGGCTAGGTGTTGGAAAAGCCTAACCTGGAGAGTTAGGTATGGAAAATCCTAGCTTGGAGGGCTATGTTAGTGAGAGCCCTAGAGCCAATCATGTGATGGTTGTTGTATGGACTCATTGTATCATATTTCATATATATATATATAAAGGCATTTGATTATGGTTATTATACTTACTTGTATTGGTGCCAAATAACTAAGTGTAATAACGTCCTTGGTAGTAGGTTCATATCTATATCAATCGATTGGTTGAATCGATAGTGAGATGATATAGAGAACACTACTCTTAATTATTCCTAGTCAAGTATTAACATTCAGGGACAATGTTAATGCATAGAGACTAGCATGTAGGTCAACACGATGACTTGATCTCACAAGTCATGGATATGAGATATCAAGTTGACACATGAGTATGCATTGGAGAATGTATACTGAATGACCCACCATGAGAAAGTATCATGGATCGTTATATGAGTGTCATATACTTTCTCATGTGACTATTAGTATGACTATTAGTCCTTAGACCTGAAGTCATCATAGTTCCCTACATAAGGAGTTATGTACTTTGGTTTCGTCAAACGTCACCCGTAACTGGGTGGACTATAAAGGCGATTACTGGGTATGTAACAAATTATGTGGAGGGATGTGAGTGATGTAGCTGGGATCTATCCCTCCTATATGACGGGAGAGATATCATAGTCTTGATAGAGTGAGATCACTAAGTGCATGGCCATGCCCAAATAAGGCAATATGAGATATTGAGCTTATTTGATTATAGTGAGTCTACTTGGAGTTCAAGACACATAGATTGATTGGAGGATGACACGGTCTATGCTTCATAGAAGATCAATCTAGATATCGACGATAGAAGGACATTGTCACATATTATGAAAGTCATAATTAGTAGTCACATTGGTGATGTTGGATCTCAACATTCTTGTAACTTGGGTAGCAATGATGTGTTGCTAGATACCGCTCATTGCTTATGTTTCTAAGAGGTTAGAAGCATTGCCAACGTTACAAGAACCTATAGGGTCACACGCAAAGAACAAATAGATGGAGGAAAAATGAAGTCAAGTTTGACTTGGCTAAATATGGAAAGTCCATAAAAGGCAAGTTTGACTTGACCCAAATCCAAATCAAGTTTGACTTGACTTGGTTCCACTTCAAGTTAGACTTGACATGGGAGAAGAAATGGAGTCAAGTTTGACTTGACTAAATATGGAAAGTCCATAAAAGGCAAGTTTGACTTGACCCAAATCCAAATCAAGTTTGACTTGACTTGGTTCCACTTCAAGTTAGACTTGACATGGGAGAAGAAATGGAGTCAAGTTTGACTTGACTAAATATGGAAAGTCCATAAAAGGCAAGTTTGACTTGACCAAAAGGCCACCTCACCTTGACTTGACCAAGTGATGACTTGGCTTGGTATTTGACCAATGATGATGCTCCACATCATCTCCAAAGGTTGTAACCCCCCCATTTGAATTTGAATTCAAATTGAAAGGGGGTTATGGCAGGCCACTTAATGGCCATTAATGGCCATTATGGCCAGCCACTTAATGGCCATTAATGGCCATTATGTGGCCGGCCACAATGAGAGAGAACAAAACTATGTTTTGGTTCCATTTCTCTCATGGTGTGTCTTCTCTTCTTCCTCCTCCAAGTGTTGGTGTTCTTCTTCTTCTTCTCCTCTTGGCCGAACCCTTGAAAGGTGCTAGCACACCTAAAGGGTTTCCTCCATCCACTTTGTTCGCGTGGATACTTCTAGAGGGACGGCACTTGACGTCCTAGAGATCCGACATCCAAAAGGAGCGAGCGGGATTAAGCGTGGCACGCACCAAAGGTAAAAATGGTTTATCCCTCTTTAGATCTAGGAGTAGATCGAGTTTTGAGCATGAAATGAATACGTGATTTTTGTTTCGGAATTTTTTCTTCGCACGAGATCCATGGCTTTGGGTTCTCGGGGTTTCCGCGACGCGAAAAGGCGGTTTTCGCGGCCCGAAAAACCCAACAGTGGTATCAGAGCCACGTGCGAAGCACGTATTTATTTTTTTTGTATGGGATACAAAATTTAGAGTAGTTTATGATTCTGTAATTTTTCTAATTTTTAGGATTTTATGAGTATTTTTCTCGTAGAGGCGAAGCAACGAGTGCGAAGCACTTGTACACTTCGACCACCGAGAAAAACTTCTCCGAAACGGCAAGTTTCGCCCAAATAGATTTTGGGACAGCGGGTTAGGCACTGTTAGATCGCGATACGACACTCACGAAATTAATTTCGTGAGTAGGGGCGCCGCCCCTAACCCCGCAAGGGGCCTTGTCACGTGATTGTGCCCGAAACCCGCTTAACGGGACCACCGTGGAGTTGTGACTCATAAAATTCGTAAAATACATAGAAAAATTAGATAAATTTCTGTAAAATACATAATTTTGAATTATGTACAGTAGTGTGATGGTCATGGCCCAAGACCCTATTTTAATTAGATTAAAATATGTGTGTAATTCATATTACGGCCTGCGTGCCGTTATTTGTGTTGTGTGTGTTGTATTGTGATTGCGACCTGCGTGTCGGCCTTTTATTTATTATTTCTGTTAAAATTAGTTTAAGACTCGAATGTAACTCGAGTATAAATTTTGTAATGTACAAAATTGAAGATGAAGGAAATTCTGGAGAAGACGGACTCGTGGGAAGCAAGCCGACAACACATGGGGTTCTGGAAGGAGGAGCTTGGAGAAGCTGCTGCCTAGACCCTAGGTTGACCAAAGGATCTTCTCATTGGCTTGAGAAGATCTTAGTAGGGCCATGACTAATCACACTTTAATTTTCTTGTATATTTTATTTTTGCTTATATGTATGTGATGCATGTTAGTATAGAATAGAATATACATGAGTGTATGTGATGCACATGTAATGTGGGAACCACATCTTGATGTGCACCTAATACACATTTAGGTTAAATTAGATTTAATAAATGCCTAAATACGATGCACATCATCGATTAGATTAGATCTAAATCGAAATCAACTCGTATATGCCTAACGAGCCTTGATACCCATCACTACCACGATCATATGCGATTGTTGAATCTGCCAAAGCAGAGCAATGCATTTAATCGTGGTGGGATGCGGAGGGACAACCTTGGTCCCGCCTATCACGCTTGGGTTAGATTGAGCTCAATTAGATTGAGTAACTAGTTAGCTCAATTGGATCGAGCCTAACTATAGGCATACTCCAATAGTTGGAAAGGTAGGACAAGATCGCATTTATCAATAGTCTTGGGCGATTTAGCCAAAGCTAACTCAAGATTATTCATAAATGTTAATTCTTGATCCTATAAACAAGAGTTGCATAGAGATGTAATTGGTAATTAGTACCTACCGATCATACTAAGTCTTGGGCGATTTAGCCAAAGCTAACTCAAGGCGTAGTATGATGTGGATCTTGACCTACGAGAATTATAGTTAGTTGGTGTGGATCTAGTAGTGTGGTTTTACCACATCTATGACTCGATTCTACCAAAGCCCTATAATTCAGTGGGAGCATCATTTAATTAAAGGCCTAGTTAAATGATAAATAAAATATGATACAATGGTGGATATTTATTTTCTGCATTTTATGTTGTAGATTACCATGTCAAACACGAACACTCTCTCTCTACGATCTGTTCTTGAGAAGGACAAGCTCCTAGGAGCTAATTTCCTGGACTGGTACAGGAATCTGAGGATAGTCCTCACGCAGGAACGTAAGCTGTACGTTCTGGAGCAAGCAGTTCCTGATGCACCACCAGCCTCTGCCGCTCGTAGTGTTAGAGATGCTCATCAGAAGCATCTAGATGACGCGTTAGACGTGTCATGCCTAATGCTATGCTGTATGTCTCCTGAGCTTCAGAAGCAACACGAGAAAATGAATGCTTTTGATATGATTGGCCATCTCAAGCAACTATATCAAGGGCAGGCAAGGCATGAGAGTTTGAAGTGACTCAGGCCCTCTTTTCATGCAAGATGAAAGAGGGAACCCCTGTAGGAACTCACGCACTCCAAATGATTGGGTACGTCGAGAACCTCGAGAGGTTGGGGTTCCCTTTGGGCCAAGAGCTGGCTACCGATCTGATCCTGCAATCGTTGCCGGTGAGTTACCGTCAATTCGTCATGAACTACAACATGAACGAATTAGACAAAACCACTGCCCGAGATACTCAACATGTTAAGAACTGCTGAGCCTAATCTCACCACTGCCAAGTCCAGTACCGTCCTAATGGTACAAAAGGGCAAGGGTAAGGGCAAGTGGAAGCCAAAGGTAAGGGTAAGACCCAAAACCAAGGGCAAAGCCAGCTCTTCAACACTCAAACCTAAAGGTGGGGTTGCTAAGGATGCTACCTGCTTCCACTGCGGTAAGACTGGGCATTGGAAGCGGAACTGCAAGGTATACCTGGAAGATCTGAAGAAGAAGAGAAGTGAGACTTCTACTTCAGGTATAAATGTTATAGAAGTCAACCTTTCTATTTCTACATCATGGGTATTAGATACTGGGTGTGCTTCTCACATTTGTACTAATGTGCAGGCGCTGAGAAATAGCAGGGCATTGGCCAAGGGCGAGGTGGACCTACGAGTAGGCAATGGAGCAAGGGTTGCTGCTGTTGCTATAGGGACTTACTTTCTATCTCTACCCTCTGGGCTTGTACTGGAATTGAATAACTGTTGTTATGTACCTGTACTAACAAAGAATATCATTTCAGTTTCATGTTTAGATAACAAAGGTTTTTCATTCATAATAAAGGACAAATGTTGTTCTGTTTTATTTAAAGGATATGTTCTATTGTAGCGCACATCTGATGAATGGCCTCTATATTCTAGACT